>VZRW01010204.1:719926-730910 GCA_013398125.1 Aegotheles bennettii | reverse complement strand
TTACGAAACCCTGCCAGGTTATCCCCAGAGGGACCTGCCCTGAGCGATGCGGGACCCGCATCCCGGTGCGCTGCGGAGCCGGTGCGGCTGCCCGCGGGCCGCGCAGAGCCGCGCAGCCGCATCCCCTTACCTTGCCTTTCGCCCGTCCTCGTTTGTTTCTTTCAGTTTTCCGCCCGGTGCCTGGAAAGCGCCGGTCCTTCTCCCGTTCCTCCTCCGCGGGGCCGCAGGGAGCTGCCCCGCCTGCCTGCGCCGGGCGCGGAGGATGCGCGNCGCGCAGCCCGGCGGAGGGGCTGCCGCCGTGCGCGCTGCTTAAAACTGGCAGCAGTTCTCGAGCAGAGCCCTTTTTTTTTTCCTCCCTTCGCTCCTTCCCCCCTTCCCTCCCTCCTTCCCTCCCTCCTTCCCTCCCTCCCTCTCTCTCCCTCTCTCCCTTCTTTCCCTCCCCTCTCTCTCACTCTCCCGCATTCACGGATGGCACAGCGAGCCACTGTGTATTTATGTACATAATAAGGCAGCTCGTCCCCTCCACTTCATTTGCATCATTACAATATCTGTACAAGCACATCACATTGTCTGTTGCTTGCACCTTTTGTTACGGTTGCTGTCACCGTCTACGCGACTTGACTTTCATATTTTAAATGAATTGATATTACACCCACAGCCGGCTCGCATCCCGCAGCCTCCCCGAGCCGTTCGCTTCTGCTACCGGATCCCGAGGAAGGTGGGGTGGGAGCAGCCGCTTTGTAGGATCAATTATTCGTATAAATTATTCCTATTCGTATTAATTTTGTTTCCACTCCCTAGTGAAGGGGGATTTGGGATTTTTAAAATTATTTTGGTTTTTATTGGCCAGCCTGGCTTTTGTACACATAACCTCGTGTTTCTTCTCCCCCCTCTCCCTTCCCAAACTCAGCCTTTCGGGCTGTGCACCTGCAGGTAGGAGAGGCAGCGGAGGAGCTTGAAGAGGCGCAAGCAGATATTAAGCAACGAGTGGTCGTTATAGCTAGGAAAGGAACGGTAAAACACGCACCTCGCAGCTCAGGAGGCAACTCAGCCCCAACGAATGTTTCGGGGCAGGTTTGCGCGCCCCAGCCCCTGCTTGGCAGCGCTCACCTGCTGGGTGCGTGTGTCTGCGGGGCCGGGGGGATCCCCTCGCCCAGCGCCTGGATCGGGGTGGCGGGCGCCGGCTGCGGGGGGCAGTGCCGCGGGGGGCCGGGAGGGATCTTGCGGTGCAGTTCTCCTGGGGGGGGGAGAGGGGGGCTGCGGGACCCCCGCCCGGGGCTGCGGGAAAACCATATTAACGGAGAGACAAAGGCCGGACCGTCCGGCGGGGGCCCTGCGGGAGCGGGGGAACGAAATACGGTTCAGAAAGAGAAGGAGAAAAGTTTCGCGGGAGAGAAATTATCATCATAATGGAGGTAAAAATGTGAGCAGGGGAAAGGAGGGGGAATCCTATTCTGCTGGCATTTTCCGTCTGTCTTTGTGATATGGTTCGGGGGAAAAAGGGTCCTTGATATGCGGCAGATAATTCTTATCAGCCCCACGCAGCCCATTTCCAAAGTAAGTGTTTTAATTACGCCTCCTGTATTACCCTTCATCCTCTGAGAGGAGATACATCGCCAGATTTATGCAGGGGGGGAGAATACAAAAGAATGCGGTATTAAAATATATACATATATATATTCTCCTCTTTTTTCCCCTGTGCCCAGGAAGAGGGAGACGTTGTCTCCAGCCGCGCCCTGGGATCGCCCCTGCACGGAACGACTCTGAAACGAGGGACCATCGCTCAGGCGGAAAAACTGCTGGAAAAGTGGGGTCTGAAGCTCGCAGATTTTCCCCCAAGTGGGGACAGACGGGGGTGTCCGAGCGGGGGCTCGGGGGGGCTGAGCCCAGCGGGGGTGCGGGGATGCCCACCCGAGGCTCAGCGCGCTGCTGCCCGCTCGCTGGCCGGGCTGTCCCCAGCTGTCCCGGGACCGGGGTCACCCCCTAAATGCCACCAGGGGCATTTGGGGCCGGAGGAGGGTGTGTGTGTGCGGTTTTTCCTCCTAGCTCGCTGGAAGAGGAGGATTTTTTTCCTCTGCTGTTTAGCTTTCGTGCTAAAGATGTCACCTGGAAGTCTGGGAGGAAGGGGGGACTGTGCTCTGCTCCCTTCCACAGTAACAACCATATTCTGCATATTGGAAAATATGATAGACAGTGGGGAAGGCTTTTTCCCCCCCTTTTTTTTTTAAAAAAAAACCGAACCAACCTTTTCAATATTGATTCAACAAAAAGAGAGGGAGAGAATTTTAAAAGAGAAGAAGCAGCACCAGCAGCAGGGAGAATATAGGCTCAGCAACTCTCCAGGTTCGCTTCCTTATTATTACTATCCAGGGGTAATTTTTCATCTCTGCTAGCTAATCTTTGTTCCTTGTGAAGATAATGAATAGCCCAATCCTTATCTCCTGGGCTCCTGGAGGCTGCTGGAGAATGGGGTTGAACAGGGTTGAAAATTGGTTCCAAAGTGCTGCTGAATAAATGGTGTTCCTTATCTCTCGCTTCCAGATTATCGGAACCCTTTCAAAACTCACACAACAAATACAGCCACCGCATCTAATGCATCATTTACCAGAGCAGATCTCCGCGTTTGATCGGCAGATAGGCAAAATCTATGTATTCCTTGCTTTACTTAGTATGCATGGACGCGGGGCTGCTGTGCATGCGGGGTGCCCCCGGCCGGGCCTGGGACACCCCCGGGGCTCTGAGCACACGCACGTCTTTGCTGTGGACTCTGTGGAGTGACCAGAGTGTCCCCTGCCTATCCCTGACCTGGGGGAGCAGAGCGGGACATCAATCCACCTTGCAAGGTGCTGCCATGTAGTGCACTTGGAAATTTGGGGTTGCTCCACTGGACAGCTGGCAGATTTGCAGGGAGAGGAGAAGAGGTGTGAGCATCATCTTGGGCACCCCAGGCACCCGCTCACACTCCTGCACCCACAGTCGCATTCGCCCACACTCAGAAGTGGTCGCTGCTCCAGGAGTGCTGAGCCCTGGCTGCATGGCAGCACCCCTGCACCCCCTGAAAACCACTTCTAGGCTCAGCTGTGCCCTGGTCCTGCCCCAGCCCTCCACAGTCTCAGGGTCCAGCTGGACCAGTCTGATAAAACCTCTCAGTGCTCCCCACCAGAAGATTGCAGCCCAGACATGGTACCCCACCAGCCCCTTGGGTCTCCCAAGGGGATGGGGCCAACTTCTAGCCCTTCCTGGTGATGCTGGTGATCCCCTCACATCCCAGCAGCAGGCACAACAGGGTAACTGGGGCAGCACAATTTTGGGGAGCAACTGGTGGAGAAAAATAAACAAATAAACCCTACAGAAAGGGAGTCCTTCTTCCTTGCTGGAGTTAGTGTGAAGTCTGACCCTTCCAACTCAGTATCAGGCTTTCCTCTTCCTTTCTTCCTTTCTTTCTGTCTTTCTGTCTTTCTGTCTTTCTGTCTGTCTTCATTTCTTCTTTTCTTTCTCTTTTTATTTATTTTCTTTTTTTTTTCTCCTCTCTCTTTATTTACACTAGGTTTCTTTGTTTCTTATTCTCTATTTTTTGTTTTATTTTTTTCCCCAAAACGCAGCTGCATAGCAGTAAATGCTTCCCAGCCCATCTGTTCAGACCGCAGCTCCAGAGAAGAAGATCCCCCAGCCTCAAGCCCAGGACAGACCCCTCAGCTCTCACCTACCCCTTCCTTCCCCGGCAGCACCTGAGCCAGTGCCCAGGTACCAAACAAGGTGACATTTTGTTTTGTGTCACCACCGCACACCCTTGCACTCCCAATGCTGCCCTGGACTCCCAGCCGGGGGGGGCAGCAGGTTCTGGGTTGGGAACAGGACATCCACAGTGTCCTGGTCCCCTTTGCCTGTCCGGCAAAGTTCATCCCTCCCTTGCCTGGAAAGGGAGAGAAACTTCTGTGGGAAGTTGCGGGGCAGCAGCAGCCCCAGCCAGACCCTGCCCGTTCTCAAGAGTTTTGCAAATGTTCAACTTGTACTAATTTTTTTATGGCTGTATTCAGTTGTTCCCTGTAAAAAATGGACCTGTGTTAGATTATTAATAACCTAAACATTACGTATTAAAGACCTATGAGTGACACAAGATGACAAAAAGCTGTATTTTTCCAATATACACAAGCACACATTTAATAACCTTCTATTGCATCTCAGCTAGGCCTTCTCTCTGATGGTTCCCATGGCAACTGAGATAAAAAAGCAGCCATTTTCCATATCTCTATGAAAGTCTATTATATTGCAGGATTAGTTCATCTTCTGCTAAGGTCAAACACAAAGTCATACAACCTGAAATATTTAGAATCCATGTACATTCATTTTTTTATATGCCCTTTCATTTTCCACAAAAGACCGGGCTCCTCTGAGGTTTTATTCCCCAGAAAATGCTAAGCAAAGCAATAAAAAAATCATGATTAGCAGCTGATGAAAAGTTCAATTGTTTTTTTTTTTCTTTTTTTATTCCCCCCAGTTTTTTTTTTTTTTTCCCTTTAAAAAAAACCCCACCCACTATTGTTGGGCAGATAGTGCCTTCCCCATTTATCTCTATCAGCAGCCGTGATTGCAGCCGATACCGGCCGCCTAATTGGGCTGGGAGCGATTTGCAGGCGAACGGCGTCACCTTCTGGCTGCAGCGGGTGAGACAGCGGCGGGGCCGGGCCGGGGGGGCCGGGCCGCCCCCTTCAGCACCCAAACCGCACCGGGATGTTCCTGGGGGGCTTCATGGGCTCCCCACGGGGGGGACCCGGGGGCGGGCAGCTGCGGGACGGCACCGCTCAACTCTGCGCCGCGCTGTAGGGTGAATATAACCCTGCTACGGACTCGTAGGCATTTCTGTTCCTGCTTATTCCTGCGATGATTAAACAATTTTAATTGGTAGTGTGTCCTGATGAGGTGCTCAGCTCTTTCACCTGCAAGTTTCAGCTATTGCACACTCATGGAAAAAAAGAAGTGTTGAACACACCCGAGTCGCTCCCGTGAGCCCCATCTCCAGCGTGGTGTGCAGAGGGAAAGCAAAGTCACTTTCTTTTTTTTTATGAAGGAGTTGGCAACGTAATTCAGCTGGGTCTTGGTGACACCTAGAAATGCAATAAAATAAAAGCTGGGCAGCCTTCAGACAGTTTGAATGGTGACAAATGTGTTATCGCCTGTGACATGAAGAACTATGGCTCACTCTTTTTCCAAGGTCACTCCTGAAAACGTGGAAAATCCGGGGAGAGAATTTGTGCATGTGGCCATCTGCACTTGTGGCTTTGTTTACGAGTACCTGCTGCAATGTGACATTTATTCCAGCCCCTTTTAATGTGGAAAAAGAGAGGCTCTGGAAATATGTGCAAAAGGGGAGAAGCTTGTGGGTGGCAGAAGGATTGAAGAATTATTTTGTCCTTATTTTCTCCATCCCTCCATCACTTTGGGGCCCCACAGGGATGTCCTGGTGGCTATAGCCACATTGTTGGAGCATCCTGGGGTGGGCCAGGTGGAGGGTTAGATGGGATGGTGTATCCCAGGCTATCCCTGGAGATGACCTGTGCCTGCTGCGGAGAGGGAGTGATGGATATGAACTAGGGTGGGCAAAGCCAAATTCCAGCCCCGACCCTCCCTCTCACACTGCTTTGGCTTCCCCCAGCCTGGGTGAGGTGGGTGGCACAGGGCGCACACTTGTAGTGTTGCCAGAGGTGAGCACGTACCCAAAGGTGTTTTGAATAAGCTGTTTGCAGGTAGGTGTTGCACAGCAGTGGTCAGAGCCATGCCCACCTCCCAAAAATAGGCAGCAGTCCCTGTTCTCAGCAGCACACCAGGGAGTGGGATGCCAGGGCAGCTTCCCCACCTGGGGACCCACTCACCTGGGGCACCTATGCACCCATAAAAGCCCACACCTGCACCCTACCCTTCCCTTCCCCTTGGCCTCTGCTTCCTTCTGCTCCTTTTGGTAGAGGGCAGATGGCTGCATTTTTAGGGCTAATGCAAGGCTATCTATTTTTAAGCCTTGGATCCTGGGGTTTGGAGGTTTCATCTCTTTTTGTTGTTGGGATTATTTTGTTTGCCTTTATTTATATTTTTTTTTAACTGGCTATGTTTCTAGTTTCAGGGTTTGTACTAAAGAGAAGAGCCTGAAAGTGCGTCCTGAGCTGGAAGTTTGAAGGAGGAGCATCACCAAATATAGGTGGGTTTCTTTTTTTGAAGTCTTGTGGTTTCTTTTCTTCCCTGCTTCATCCCTGTTATCCCAGGCAGCAGCTGACATGGTGTTTGCATGTCAGAGGTCTGCAGCCCTGAGAAAGCCTCTAGAAATGTTGGAGTAACTGTGTTCTCCAGCTACAAAGGAGTGTTCCCCTGCCTAGGGTGCCAGCACCCTCTTCTTGGGGTAATGGTGTTGGTCTTCTCACAGCTCTGCCTCTGTTGTGATATCTGCTGCTGGGGGTAGGCAGAGGCTGAGCTGCCCTACTGCTGTCAGTGTGGGTGTTATGAGAGAGCTGAGATGGAGCTCATTGTGAGGGTCTGTGCCCTCCAACAAGTGGGGATTTTTGTGTGCTGGTGCCCATTTGGGCTGCTGGGAACTCCCCAGAACAATGCTGAGTGCCGTTCAAACCCAGCACGGGGCAATAATGGGGAAAAAACCCAAGTCCCCTTTGGGCTGCAAATATTCAGATTATTTTCAGTGGCTGGTTACTGCTGGGGGGAGCCTGGAGGCTGTGGGGCTGCTGTCATATGGCTTTTTGCAGGAGGGTAGCTGCTCATGCCTGGGAGGTTCCTTCCAACCCCGACTGCTTGGGGGCCAGCAGTGCCACCTCAGGGATGCTCTCTGCTCCCTCTCCCCAGCGAGCCTGGCGCCGCGCAGTTTGGGATTCAGGGCAGTGGCGAAATGCCCCAGTTTGGCCCCCGGTTGTTTTTCTGTCTCTCAGTGACATCTGGTGCGTTGCTGCGAGTTCCCAGAAAGAGGCCCTGATGGAGGATGTCAGGGTAGGAAGAAAGGAGCTGACCTTGCTATTAAAAGGCAACAGAAATGGAAATGTTACAGGCTGTTTCTAGCAGGCGTCTCTGGGAAGAAAATCTCCCTTCCCTGCTCCATCAGGTCCTTGTGGGCAGCTTTTCTCTGCTAATTCTTCATTTGATACCGCACTGGAGATGCTTAATTTATCCTCACCCCTGTTGCTGCATCTGAAAAGATCTTGTGAAGCTTGAGAAAGATTTAAGTCCTATCAATCCCCCCCAACTTTGTACATTCCTGGTCTTAGAGCGACACCAACAGCCCCGATCCTCTTGGGTCAAAGATGCCCATCTCGAGTGGGAAGAGTTTGGGGCTGGATGCTGCTCTGAGTCTAGAGCAATCCCATTGAATCCAGCCCAGCATTCCCAGCAGCACCTCTTTAAAGAGGGAATTTCTCTGATCCCTGCTCTGAGCATGGTCCTGTGGAGGAAGGAAGCCTTGCCATTGCATGGCTGCTCCTCGTGATGGGGGAGAGGTGAAATGGAGTAATTATCGAGATTAGCGAGAATAAGCTTTGCTTACAGCTTGAGATGAATGAATGTTTTAAACCCTCTTGGCTTTTTGGCTGAGATCAAATGTGGCATCAGTTTAACATCTGTATCCTTTATCTGGGGAGTGGGAAGACTAACCTCTCCTGACGCAGGGCATGAACTTGATTTAAAAGGGCTCTCCTTCAATTTTTTCCTCTGTGCTGTGTGATCCTGCTAGGTGATACCGCTGCTTTGCCTGCCTGCAAGGGGAGGGGAGGAGGAGGATGGGGACAGCATGGGTTGCTGTGCTGGATGTTTGGGGAATGATGAGAACAGTACATGTAAATATGGCTGGGGGTGGACCTGTGTGCTTGAGGACAGTGCGGGCATGGTGACAGCAGGCAGCCACGGGGATTGAGATGTACGGATAGTCCCTGCTGGCTGAAGAGCAACCTGCTCCACCGGCTCAGTCTCCTCCGAGCTGTTGTCCACTAAGCTGTGACTGACAGTGCATCTCAGAAAACCTTACAATACATATATGCTGCAAAGGCATAAATCATCCCAGGTGCCATTTACCTGTGCCCCAGCACTCATCCAGTGCCGCACGCTGCTGCTCCTGCTTTGTCCTGGGAAGCACAGGGCTGACAGCCAGCATTCACCCAGCGTGGGGGGCGGAGGGGGCTTGGGAGCAGTCATCAGAGCTAATGATTGAAATGATTAGTGCAAGGAGCATAGGCAGCTGCTATTGACTTTAGCCATGGTGCTCCTGTTGTTCAGGCTGGTGTTTTCCAGCTGCTGCCTGTGGAGATGCCACCAGTGCTGCCAACAGCCGCCTTGCCGGGGCCGTAGTGATGGGATGTGTCCATGAAGCACTTCCCAGAAGCTGTGGGCACAGAGCAGGGAGAGCCAAAGGCTTTCTGAGCTCTGCCTTCAAATGCTTTTTGATGATGAAAGTGGCTGTTTCCTTGAGACAGGACAGTGATGCCGTGGCAGTGGCCAAAGCTGGCCAGCGAGCCTGGTGTGCCCCAAACAGGGAAGACTTGGTTGGCTGTGCTCAGTGCAGGAGCTCAGGGACTGGCTCTCCTGCAGGGTTCCTGCATCCTCAGTGCATTTATTCTACACTGGGCTGAAGGCAACGGCTTCATCTTCCCCTTTGCTTCTCTTGGCATGTTGCTGTTGGTCTCTGCTAAGGAGCAGCCCTTAATGGTGACAGGGAGCTGAGCAAAAGAACACCAAATAACTTTGTTTTGCACCCAGCAGAGAGGGAGACAGTCCCTAGTGAGTCCAGGAGCCTTTCACCCCCTCAGTGTCCATGCCTGGGGCTTGTTTGAAAAAATCAGCATGAGCTGGCTCTGCCCATCCTTGCAAAGCAAACCCTGTGCATGTTGGAAAGTTTTGTTTGCAGGGCCAGAGAAAGTGAAAGGCAACCTGAGAGCAGGGCTGGAGCCCAGCTCAGCTGCCACACTCTGGCAAGCAGCACCTGAAGTGACAGAGCCACGTCCTGTGTCCCTGGCCATTGAAGCCTCTGCAGATCTGAGCAGCCCCTCAAAGCATGCTGCTCCAGCCCTGCACAGGCAGCTGTCAGGTCAGTGAGTAGACATGATGCCCCTACCTGCAGGGTTTCTAGGAAGGTCCTCTCCCCTTCAGACACAGAGACAGTTGATGCTGGAGGGCAGAGCAAGTCACGTTTGAAGACTGCAGGCTCTTAAGACCTGCTGGAGCGTCTGGCCAAGCCACTGTTGGGGGCAGGATGCAGCAGTGGGGGATGTTGGAGCTGGTCCACCAGCCAGTTCCTGTGCTGTGTGGATGTGTAATGCACACCAGCACGGTATATACTGTGCAGTGTGTGTGTCTGTAGATGTAGTATTTATTTAGGTGTTGAAGGTGAAATGAATCTCTGCTGTTTCCCTCTGGGCTGAATCTTTACCTGCTTCCCCAGCTGAAAGCCAACACAGCTCCTCTGGAGCATGAGAACCTCCTCCCAGCACACTGGGTGGATGTTTCCCAGACTTCAGGAGAAAAGCCCTCCAACCCCTAATGAAACATTCACTCCCCCTTACCCATCTTCCCACTCGCTTTTGCCTTCATTTCCAAAGGATGGTTGGGCTGTTTCTGTCCCTTTGCCTTGTTTTTCCCAGCTGTTTTGGAGCCCAGTGGGTGGCTTGGGTCAGAAACTTGCCCATCCCAGAGCAGCCATGGAAATGCTTCCTATGGGGCGGATAAAAGCAGGGGGAGCTTGAGCAGAACCCAAAATAGCCATTTCCAGTACAACAGGCACATCACCATCGAGTCAGCTCAGCACAGGAACTGCAAATCCTGCTGGATGGTGATGCTCCGGAGGAGGCAGCAGGGCTGCTGCTCTTTCCCAGTGTGCACAGGTGAACTGGGAGCAACCACACTGGGATCAGTGCAGCTGCAGGGAACACCCTTCAAGGAAATGCTTTCCTTAACCCACTGATCTTGACCCTTGCCTGCTGGGCTGTTCTCAAGGCCTAAACAAAGCCCATCCTTCATTTGGTAACATGGCCGCATTGTTTTTGACGAATGGAGGGATTTCTTCATAAGTCACTTCTTTTCACTAAATTAAGAGGGAAGAGAAGGGAGGAAGGGAAACCCTCCAGCCCTTGTCTTGGTGGCTTGTCATGCCTGCCTTTAATTGACAGACCTTGTTATTAATGTTTTCCAGCCGCCTCTCATCCAGGGCTCAAACCTCCCTTTTAAAGCCCTGTCATGTTAAAAATTGACGTGTGTTGACTTTGGCCTGGGAGAAGCTGGGCCCTGGCTGTAGGTAGGAACTGCATGTGTTTAGTCTGGCTTACGTTTTATTTTTCCCTTTCATCAAATTAGTTCAGCTGTATTTTTTTTCTGAAGGAAAGAAAATAAAAGAAAAACTGTTTGACAATCCGAGGCTCTGGGTTAGAATTGCAGCGTTGCGTTAAAACAACAAAAAATAGCTTACAAATGTGGGCTGCAGCAAACCGGGTAGAGATGGGGCCACCGGAGCAGGGATGGGAAAAGCCACTGCAAGTAAACAGTATCTCTGAGGAGGCATAGATTCCTCCCACAACCCTGCAGCCCTGGCTGTTTGTTTGTTTGATTTATAACAGTTGGGGTAGTTGCATCCAGCCTTGCTAAAATTAGTGCTGTCCTGGCTGCATCAGGTTTTTTTCCTCCTCCTCCCAGTTCAGCTTTGCAGCTCCACTCCAAAGCACAGGCAAGGATGTGCTGCATGCCCAGTAAGGTGACCACCTGGTTGAACTGGGGCTGGAAAGCCAAGGAAATCCTGCTTCTTGCTCACCAAGTGCCTGGGATTAGGAGCTGTGTGGTGTATTTCATTAGGATGGCAGTTAAGATCTGAACCGCATCCATCAGGGATGCTCCTGTTCACAAACGTGGAGTGGAGGAGTTTCCACGTGCTGGAGAGAATGTCTTCTGCTCCTGCTGCACTGGGGTTTTACTGACACCTTAGTGCTTTGCTGTGGGAGCCATCTCCCCCTCTCCA
>VZRW01010204.1:680468-719921 GCA_013398125.1 Aegotheles bennettii | reverse complement strand
GGGACCTCCGCCCCCCCCCCCCCCCCCCAGTGCATTTGCCCAGGTGCTTCAGGGTTAAATGTGGCTGTAATGCCAGGGGACTTCATTTAATGTAGGAGGCCTCCATAGTCCCCAGTCAGTGAGGACCAGGAAAGCACCAGCTGCTGTTTTGGTGCCAAATGGAAAAAACATAACTGAAACCTCAGGAAGTTACTAATGTGCTCATGTCACCGTTCTGGCTGTGCTGAACCCAGCCCTGCCCTGCCCAGGGTGGATGAGAGACACCAGTCTGGGGCTGGAAACAGCGGGTGGGGAAAACCCCAGGTGGGGCTGCCAGGAGGCTCCATGGGGATAAGGGGGGGTCTCCGGCAGTGGCATGTCCCCAGGGGTTTCTCTTGCAGTGCCTGTGGACATGGGAGCAATGGGGCTCAGCATCTGCTGCTTGGTCAATGTCATCCATGCAGAGCAAGTGTTGCTCCTGCAAGGAATGACTGTCCCATCACTCCCAGACAGTGCAAATGAAGTGGAAATTGGCAGAGAAGGATCTTTGTTTGCCCTGGAACATGTTTGGGACAACTAGTCTTTGCCTTCTAGAAGGTCTCACAGATGAGTGCTGGTTTAGCATCTCCCCTTGCAGCAATTCCCTTGCATCCTTTTTTCTGCGTCTCGTGGTGGTGTTTCTGTGGGCCCTAGGGGATGCCCACAACACAACCCTGTACCTGCAGTGCCAGACCCTGCCATCCTGGCAGCCCTGGGACTCTCAGCCTGGATTAAGTCCCTGTTTTTTGGCCATATGTGGGGACAAGAACAGGTCCCCTTTGTGACGCTGACTGTCTCATAGGTGTCCTTGCACGCTGGGGGACATGGAGGGTCCCTGACTCCCTGGTGGACCCATAATGAATTAGTTGCACCTAGAGAAGTGTGGGGAGGTTTGGCACTGAGACCTCCCTGCATCCACGATCCTGTTCCGAAGGGTCTGGCTGGGCAATGCGCCCATACACACGAGGACCCGGCCCCTCGCAGGAGGGGGGCTGAAATATTTTCTAGCAGCTACTTTTGTAACATTAGCGAAATCAAAGCAAAATGTGTCAAAACTCCCATTAAGACACATTTAACTTCCCTTGTTTCAAGACAAAGTGTCTTTGCCTGGAGGCAGGGCTCGGGTTTGCGTGCCGGCCGTGGGAGACTATTGGGTTACAGGCAGCACAGAGCCAGGTTTTGCTCTCTTCAGGGTAAAGGCTTTTTCTAATCAGGATCAGTTTAATTCTGTCATCTGGATTATTAGCTTGGCTCCGTTTCTGGCCTGTGCAGGAAGGAGGTGAGGGGAAGGAGCCTGTTGCAGGAGGTGGGGAGGGGAGCGGGGAGAGGGTCTGAGTGCCGGAGGGCAGAGTCTCTCCCTGCCTGGGACCTGCTCTTTGTGCTGCAAAACCCCCGTGTTTGTGCTTTAGATGGTGATGGATGGTGGAAGGTGTGAAGGCCTCCAAGGGCTTGACAGCTATGGATTAAGCCTTGCCACATGAGTTTGCCACAGATGAGCATCAACCTGATTTATTGGCAGGGAAACTGAGGCACAGGGCACAGACCAGGGATGTGGAGCTGTGATGCTGGCAATACTGAGCCACCCTCACCTGCAGAGATGTAAGATGAATTCCTCCTTAAAATAGAGGAGACAGCAAAATCCCTCCTTTCCTCCTGGAAAAAACAGCATCTCTGCATCCTGGCTCATGTGTCAGGAGAGGCTGTTTGGGCCTTACCACATCCTCACTTTGAAAAGGATACTGGTTTTCCCTTCCTTTTTTTCATTCCCTCCCCCCCGAGAGTGAGGGTGTGTATGGAAATTTGAAGGCAGTGCATTCCATGCACTCCAGCATTATCAGTCCCCATGTCACAGGTCCTGTCTGCAGTCCCCATTCGAAGGTGTATCCAGGTGCTTGTACTTGGGATGTGCAGAGTCTCACTGCTTTCAGCCAGGGCTCCCCAGGGAGCATTGTGGCTGTTTAACCTGCTCAGAGGGCACCAGGCAGCAGCAGCAACCAATAACCAACCCTGTGGGTATTGCTGATGGCATTGCAAGGAGAGCATGATGGGGAGCAATAGCATGGCAGTGCTGAGAAGGGCTGGCCTTGGGTGAAGGGGCTGAGCAGTGCACCCCAGGTGGTCGGTTACCAGGGTTTGTGTTATCTGCACCTCTGTCCATGATGAAATCGGGCTGGACTGAGGCATCAAAGGAAAGCTGGTGCTTGCACTTGGCAGGAGTAGCCAGCTCTGGTGCCTGCATGTTCCCAGGTGGTTCCTTAAAATGAAGGAAAAGTTGTTAGTGTGAGGATGACCCCCTTGTTCTTTCACCCATGCAATTCAGGGGAGTGAGGAGTCTCACTTCAGTCCACAAGCTGGATACCTGCTTGTCCAAAGGTGGCACCAAGACACCTAAAATGAGAGAATGCAGGCACGGGCAGTGTGATCAGGATTAGCCAGGTCAGCAAGGCACCACTGGGGTGGTTGAGGCTTACAGGGGCATGCAAGGACTCCAGTGCATCTGATTTAATCCCCTGAGCAGATCCAGGGGCAAAGGCACCCAGCACAGGGTTATGAGACCACCCTGTGGCAGTGAGACACCTCTGCTTCATAAACTGCTCTTCGATTACACTTAGGTCATGGTTGTTCATAGGTCTGAGCCCAGGTAGGACCGAGATGTGTTAGCAGCTGGAGAAAATGGATGAGTTGCAAAAGTCCTGGAGAGTCTTTAGCAGATCTATCATGGATGAACACCTTACTGGGTTTTTATAAGGTTTCCTTAACAACCATGAAGAACAAGAGAGACCTAGCTGGTACAGGAAGGGTCTTCAACCCATTAGATTTGGGAATGAAAGAGCTGCTTGTTCCCTGGCTGGGCCATTCTTGGGATGGGAGCAGGGAGTTGCAGCACAGGACAGGTGGGTGACACGAACAGCACCACGTCTGCCTCAGTAGTGATGGGTAATGTGTGACTGGACTCTTACTGGTCAGCATGTTGGAGGCCCACATGTGGCAGAGCTCAGCTCCAAGGGGACAGAGGCTGACGTGACATTTTTTGGCTTTGTTCCTTGCTGGCATAATCAATCTTCTGCAAGAGATGCTCTTTGCTCGGCATTTCTGACATTATCTCATCCCCACTGTCAAGTGCAGGCTGAAAAAGTGTCCCAGCACTTTAATTTTAAACCACTTAAGCCCCAGCATCTTTGAAGCCTTGGCTCCACGCCTCCCTCTGCACCCACGTCTCCTTGCTGATGAACAGCAGTTGCACAGGGAAGCCAGCCTGTGTCTTCGGTGTCCTACCCCTGCAAGGTGCTTCTTCCCCATGGCCTGTTTTGGTCTGTAGAGTCCTTTAGGTCCCCTTTGCCAGATATTATCTCTTTCCTCCTAAACCAAGAACTGATGGTTGCATGTCTGAGTCCAGGAACACAGCAATCCTGGAGTCCTCTGTCCTTGGTCACCTTAATCTGATGGAGTCAACATGCTGGCTTTTTGTCAGCCCAAAATTTTTCCAAAGAAGGTAATTTTGTGGGGATACTGCTGTGTGGTGTAGTAGTTGGCATTTGGGATTGTGCTGCATATTTGAAGATCATTGAGGGTTGTGAGATGTGATGCCCATGTGCAAGTTGATGTTGAGTCAATGTTTCTTTGGGTCACTGCTGTGGGCATCTGCCATGCAGTTGCTGGAGCTGGTGTCCAGGATGTGTGACGTACCAGCGGGACTGCTGCCTCTTTGAACATCTTCACCAACATCTTCCAGCCCAGTCCCTGTATCCTGGAGTTCCTTTCCCTCTTCTAGAAAGAGACCAAGGAGATGGGAGATGGCATGAACTCAGGTTATGGGAGCTTTCACCCTCTGAACCTGGGTGTCAGGGATGGTGTTTCCCAGGGCTGTCAGGTGGGACAGCCCACAGCCACCCTCGGCAGCTGGCCAATGCCTCCATTGCACTTAAACAGCACCTCTTCTGGTGCCACCTCAAACTCTGCCTTGCAGCTCCTTCTCAGTGAGTGCAGGCCACGCCTGCAGCTCCTGTCTGGACATTTCATGGTGCACTGTCACCCTCTCATGGGAGAGGGACCTTCTCCCAGCTGCTGGAGGTGGGCAGAGCTGTACGCAATTGTGCTGGGCTGCTGTGCCTCCAAAGCTGGCTGGTGCTGGCTCCCCTCACCCCAGGGTGCCTCACCAAAATAGCTGCTATGGAAAGAGGTTTGTTGACTTTTTTCTTTTCCTTTTCTTTTTCTTTCTTTTTTTTCTTTCCTGTGCTCAAACTTCCCCAGGCCTCCTCAGAAGGCCCTGGCATATCATCCTACAGATGTGGCATAGAAGCCCTGGTTGCAAAATATATCCGGCATGGCAGTTGGTAGTGTTGTGCAATCTCCATCAACTTACGGAAACCACTGTGAGATACTATTAAAGAGAGGCTCCGGCCCCATCCATCACTCCAGCCACAGTCACGTGTCCCACTGTCAGGCAGAAGGGCACAGGCAGGCAGCACAGGGGCTGTAGGCACCAGGAGAGCTTTTCCTTGCAGTGGGTGCTCTTGTGCGGAGGCGGATGGGATATGACTTCTCTTCCGGCACCCTTTGCTGTTCAGACTGGATTTGTTGCACTGTCACTTACATCCTACCATTAAATATTCCTCTTTGGTGTCTGTCAGTGCTGCCAGTTTCATACCAGTGGTCAAAATCCAGGTGACTGTGAATGGCCATGCAAAGCTCAGTGGGAAAACATGGAAGAGCTGACGGTTATGGTAGCTCTGAGAGGCTGGACATGGGATGGGAGCGTGAAAGCTGCTGTTCAGATCTCAACATGTGTCCTTCTCTTAACCTAGCAGAGACCTTCCCATGGGCTTCATGGACCAGGCTGTCCTCTGTGGCAGTCAGTGCAGTGTGCTTGATCTGACTGTTCTGGACTGGGACAGCCTGTGCCACCACATCTGACACCAGCAAACGTGTGTGAGGAGGAGCCTCAGCAGCCAGAGGCCCCAGGGATCTCCCTTACAGGAGAAGGATTTTGTGCAGGTCGGAGGATGCGGTAGGGACTTGAAGCCAGAGGAGGGAAGGGGATTGGAGGTGTTTGCAGGAACAAGAGCATCCATGCTGCTGCTGTGCATCTGGCTGGCTTTTTTCAACTAAAAGGAAACCCTTTGGATGAGCAACACCAAATGGGGAGCAGGACTCTACCTGCCCATGGGCAAAGAGGTTCCTGGCAGCAATGTCTGGGCTGGTGATGGGTACTGCCCTCCCATCCTGCAGTTCTCTGGGGCTCTTGCTAGTCGCCCTCTCAAATACATGGTGTCTTGGCTGCAAGGCACACTTGTGCTACAGCCCAGGTCTCCTGGTCAGCAAGATCAAAGGCTGTGAGGGTGGACTGGCAATATTCAACCATGGGCAGACTTGGGCAAAGGGCCACAGGACATGGGTCTCACCACTCTTACCCATCCCTGTCCTTGGGCCACCTTCCCCACCTACCTCAACGGCTGTGTTAGACACCACAGAGCCCTGGGAAGGGACCTAGTGCTGGTGTGAGCAGCCATAGCTCACCCATCGCTGATGACCCCTGCTCAGCATGGCTGACTCTTTATCACCATGGCTTTATTGCACCTTATTGCACAGCATCTCCTGGCCTGGCTCCTCCCAAGCTGCCTCTCGCCCATCTCTCTCTCTGCAGGCATATTAAATCCCTGAGGTCTGCCCAGAAATTGCCACCACTCCATTACCCTGCTGTCAGCTCTGCTGCACTTGAGAGAATCAGGCTCCGCATCAAAAAATAATAAAGGCAATATTATGAGCAGAGGGGAGAGGAGATTAAAAACCCTGTTTAAAGAGCCTTCTTGTCCCTGTGCTGTTTATTGCACATTGTGGCTTTGGATTATTTCTGTTGTCATTGAAGTTGGGCTTTTAATTTTCCTCTGATCGTCAAGCGCCTGGCTTGTAATTTCCCTGTGGCTCTGAGGATTAGAAAAGGCTGTTTTTTAAAGTACCTGTTGCTCCCCAAGATCAGCTAGTGATACTTTTGCTACTAGTTGAAGTGCTAATTAAATCCTTTATTTAGCCAGACCACAGTCATCGCGTGCACTGGGTCCAACCCTGAGGCTGAGCCAGATTCGGAGGCAGTGGCAGAGCTGCTTGGGGTGGATGTCATGTCCCAGCACTGGGCTGGTGTTCTTCTCCTTGGGATCGTGCTGTCACACTCACGTTTATCCAGGACTTTTTTTTTTTGTAATGTGATTTACTTTCTAGGGTATTTTGGTCCATTTTCACCCTTAATGCCTTTGGCTAATGAGCCTACTGAATTTCACAGAATGTTTTTCATGCACTGACACGTTTGCTGTGGGTTGGCAGCACTATAAAGGCAAGGTATTTAAGTCCTCCAGCCAAAAATGCCAACTCCTCCACCTCCATGCCAAATACCTTATCTGTGATAGGATTTTTTTGTTGTTGGTCGTGGTTTTTTAATTAATGGCTAACTGCATACGTAAATCCTGTGAGCTGCAGAAGCAGTGCTGGGTGTTGGTACTGTGGAGCTGCCATGGGCTGATGCCACAGCGAGGGCTGTATGGGCACGTGGCAGCCCTGGCCCTGGAGCATGTGCAGTGTGTCCAGTATGGATACACAGCTGCTGCCTGCCCTGACAGCAGTGCCTGTCTCTGTAATGATGGGTTTGTGTTGTATTCCCCAACCAAGGCGGTCAAAGCTACCTGGGGTGACTTAACTCATTTTATTGCAGTGCAGATCTTTGCTGAACTTGAAGAGTTTCACCAACGTGAATCTGGGATCCACCACGTAAGCAGCTTTGTCTGCATCTCCAAGGCAGACATCTCTTCAGCTGGCACAGCAGCAGTGGAGGGGGCTTGGTCTTGGAGATGTTGGCTTCCAAAAGATGTTGGCTGGAAGGAGCTTCTGGAGGGCTCCAGGACTGTTGCTGGCACCAGAGCAGCTCAGGTCTGGCTTTGCTGAACCAAGTCCCACAGACCTCCAAGGACAGGAATCCTCACCCCTCTGGGAAGCCGTCCCACTGCTGAGCTTGCATCCTGCCAACAGCAAGAAGGAACAGGGAGGGATGAGCACAACGCTGTGTGCAGCTCCCTCAGGCACAGCATCTGGACACAGGGCCATGGCGAGGGCCTGGTGGAGAAGGATGGGAGATGGCAGATGCGGTGGCTGGCCTTTCTACATGGCAAAGCTGCTGCAGGCACTGCTGGGATGCCCGACACTTGTGTTTGCATGGAGGTTACTAATCAGCTGAGATTCAAGTGCAACCCTACCAGTGCTGTGTGTGCACCCAAAGGGACCTGGAGGTGAAAACCCACCTCAGGAGCTACTGCTTCATTTTGGTTTGCTGCCTCTCTTTCCCCACCCTGCTCCCTGGGGCTTGGTGTGAGCAGAACTCTCCCAAAGGCAAAGCGGTTGCCTGGCTTTGTTGGAGATGAGCCCAGGTCCAGCCCCAGCTCACTGCTGCCCGAGTGAGGGAGCTCTGCTTCTCCTGGTCCATCCCTCTCCCAGTCCCAGCGAGCCAGGTTTGGGACTCCCCTACCAACAGGTCATGCTGGCACTAAAGATAAAAATTAACTTTTTTTAAAAAAATCCACACATTTCTAAAGAAAACTCCAGGCTGAGCTTTCCCAGCTGGAGGGTAGGGAACAGTTGCTTTGTAATCACTCCCGGCTTACTGTTGAAAACATTTGGTCAGATTTTGATTAGTGCCTGAACAGGAACAGCCCTGAAGGACTGTCTCTGGGGAGATTAGGTGGCTGCCTAGTGCAGTGCGTGATACTCCTGCCTGGCCAGCTGAGGTACATTTTAAGTGACACTGATTTGGTGTCTGCCTGGGGACCAGCATCCCTGGTGTTTCATGGCAGAGCCAAGTGGCTACTGTCTGGCCTGGGGAAGACTATTAGCTGTCAGGTGATGCCCACAGCTGGGTGTATGTGGTTGATTCCTGCTCATGGTGTTAAGGAAGGGCTGAGGTTGCCCAGAAGGCAGGTGTGATGAGCTTATCCATCCTCAGAGTGAGGTGAAAGGACAAAAGGGTAATGAGGCTCAGGGCTGCCCTGCAAGGAGAGAACCAGTATGGGGGATGAGGCTGGAGCTGCAAAGAGAGGACCCTACAGGGCACCCTGATGAGATATCTCCACTGCAGAGATGTGGTTGAGGGGAGCTGGGCTGGAAGTGGTGAGATTTGATCTGTGATGTTTCTTAGCTTTGGGGCTAAGGTGGGTCCCAAGGATGATTCAGCATCCCCCAGGGATGGTGATCAAGGCTGGAAGAGGAACCTCCATAAGAGGAGGTGGATGTTGAAGAGCAAGAAGCGGTGGGTTTGGTCTGAGATGGATGTTCAATGGGCGGGGAGGAGACAGATCTGGTCCCCTGGGAGTAAACCTGGGTGATGGGAGGGAGGGGAGGCTGGAAGGCAAGAAGAATGAAGATCTGCGCTCCCACCAAGCAGTTGGCACAGCTCTGAGAGTCCAAAGCCTGCAAGGGATGGACCCTCTGCTTGGCTGATGCTGCTGTAAACCAGGTAGGAGCATGCTAAATGATGTCCATGGAGAGTGCCTGCCCCAAAACCCCAGGCACCGAGAGGGACAGGTTGGCTTGCGCTTCCCTTGGCCTCAAATGCAGATGTTGTCTCCCAGTGCCAGGGCTCCTGCCATTCCTTCCCTCTGCCTTCTCTGTCCCATTCCCTTTCCTATTCCCATGGAAAGAAAACAAGCCCTGTGCTCCAGCAGCAGCATGAACCAGAGGGGAAGGGGGAGAGCGAGGCCGTAGCTTGTGCCAGCCCTTTGCCACCTGGCCGGTGCTGGTGGCCACGTTGGACAAGTCGGGCAGCACTCACGGATTCCAGTAAGGCCGGGGCCGTGGCGGGGGGGGGGAAGGGGGGAAGGCGGGGGGGGGCAGGGGNNNNAGGCAGCAGGAAGCTGGCCACCACACTGCCCAGCATTCCTGAGTGCTGGAAACCCGAGTCACGCTTCCTGTGGCGTTCCGGGAGCACCTCCACCCCGAGCAGTGCCTGCCGCAGGGTTGGAGGTGGCCCTGGGGCTACAGAGCCTCTGCTTTCAGCCGCGGGAGCAAAGTGATGCTCGGTGGCTTTGGTCCTCAGTGCGGGACGGGATGCAGCCCACCACCTGTCCTGAGGATGCTCTAGGCACAGGTTCAAGCTGTGGGACCTCTGGTGACAATTGCACCTCAATGAGGAAATGGTTATGCCGAGGTGAGATGACAGCTGACTGCCACAGTAGACAGCACATGGGTGTTTTGGTGACCTCAGTGTGGAAATGAGCCATGCCTGTGTCCCCAGGGCAGTGCTCCATTGCTCCTCTTTCACCACAGCCGTGTCTCTTCCATGTCATGTACCCATGCTGCCCATAGGGTCCTGGGATTTGGCCCCAGAGAAACCCAAGCTGCCATGTCCCAAAGACAGCTGGGAACAGCCTTGTCCCTAAGGGACAGCATTATCTCCTCTCCTTCACCCACATGTGGCCCACAGCAGGGCTGTGGCCAAGAAGGGGGCTGGTTACCATGGCCCCTCCAGCTAGAGTTTCCTTGTGTCCTCCTGCCTATCCTGCTGCCTGCAATACAGGCAAGGGGACAAGACTTTGGGCTCCTCTAAAACTTCTGCATCTATGCTTTGGGTTATTTCCTTTCTTAAGGTGCTTGTGCTTTAGCCAGAAAGGCCTCAACTGATTAATAATTATTGTGATTCCCTTTGCTTTCCTCCTAGACCTCTGATTCTCCCTTATTTATGCCCACAGATGGTTCCATTAATCAAAGTGCCATTTAAATAAGCCAGGGCTGCAGCGTGTCTCTGAGAGGGTTGTCAGTTTTGTCCTCCTCTGACAGCCCACCAGGTGAGTTCAATCCTCTGCAGATTATTCATGTTGAAGCTGCACCAGAAAGTCCATCCAGTGATCGTGTCCTGGCTGCATTTACATCTGGCATCTCACAGCCCTGCCAAACCACTTTTTCACTGTGAGAGTGACAGAGCACTGGGCCAGGCTGCCCAGAGAGGGTGTGGAGTCTCATACCAGGTTGCTCCAAGCCCCATCCAACCTGGCCTTGAACACTGCCAGGGAGGGGCAGCCACAGCTTCTCTGGGCACTCTGGGCCAGGGTCTCACCACCCTCACAGCAAAGGATTTCTTCCTCAGATCCAATCTCAATCTCCCCTCTGTCAGTCTGAACCCATTCCTCCTCGTCTCATCACTCCATGCCCTTGTCAAGTGGTTTGGCAGACATTCAAACCCCAACTGGATGCATCCCTGTGTGACCTGCTCTGGGTGGTCCTGCTCTGGCAGGGGGGTTGGACTGGATGATCTTTCGAGGTGCCTTCCAACCCCTGACATCCTGTGATTCTGTGTGATTCTGTAACATGGCTTAGGAGTGTAAACTGGAGCAACTGGAGCCCCACGGTTCGCAGCAGGGGACAATATCATATTCCCAACCAGCATTGTGTGCCAGTGCCATGTATTCCCTAGGCCCAGAAAAATTATTTTTCTGTTATCTCTCATTCCAGTACAAGTCTAACTACCCTGGTGGATAGGGTGAGCCTCTTCACTGCCAGGGATTTTTCCAGCCCAGCTCTGCTTTGGAGAGGGTCTGTCTGGTTCAGCCTGTGAACCCCCAGTGCTTTTTTCCCCTCAAAACCAGCAGGTCAAGGGAGGGGATTCTCCACTCTTGTGAGACCCCCCTCCCCCCCTTGCAGAGCTGTATCCAGTTCTGGGGTCCCCAGTACATGAAGGACATGGAGCTGTTGGAGTAAGTCAAGAGGAGGCCAAGGAGATTCTCCAAAGTCTGTAGCAGCTCTGCTCTGAAGACAGGCTGAGAGAGTTGGGGATGTTCACCATGGAGAAGAGAAGGCTCCAGGGAGACCTTAGAGAACCTTCCAGTACCTGAAGGGGCTCCAGGAAAGCTGGAGAGGGACTTTTGACAAGGACATGGAGTGATGAGACGAGGAGGAATGGGTTCAGACTGACAGAGGGGAGATTGAGATTGGATCTGAGGAAGAAATCCTTTGCTGTGAGGGTGGTGAGACCCTGGCCCAGAGTGCCCAGAGAAGCTGTGGCTGCCCCTCCCTGGCAGTGGTCAAGGCCAGGTTGGATGGGGCTTGGAGCAACCTGGTGTGGTGGGAGGTGTCCCTGCCCATGGCAGGGGGGTTGGAACCAGATGATCTTTAAGGTCATTTCCAACCCAAGCTATTCTTTGATCGTATGAAACCCCACGGCCAGCCTCCCTCCAGCCGATCCGCCCCTGCGGAGGGGTCAGCCCTCTGCCACCCTGCCGCCGTAGGAAGCGGGAGCGCGGCTGCGGTTTCCCGCACGGCTGCTTTCCTGGCCGAGATTGCAGGGCTGGAGTAATGAGTTCCCCAGCCCTCCGAGGAGAGGAGAGCATAGCAGAGCCGGTGGCGTTCCCAGGGAAGGAAATCCCAGCGCTTCGTGAGCTCCATTTAATTGCAGGCAGTAAGGAGCAGGAAGTGCTTGTTAGGAAGGAGAGAAGAAACGGAGCCTCTGCCTCGACCCAAGCACACTTTTTAGGACCGGAAAGTGGGAGTAGGAAGGCATAAAAGTGCTTTGAGCTGTCACAGAGGATTGCAAAGGGTGAGGGGAGAGGGAACAAATACTGGCACAGCACTCGACGAGGGGGGAGCCGGCATGTGCGTGCCATGGAGAGGACTTCACGGTGGAGCTGCTAATTAAATAAGAAAGGCTCGTCTCCATGCTTGTTAGGTTAACTCAGCAGGGATATTGCAAAAGCAAATTCCTCCCAGCAAGTGTAATTAGGAGGCCGGAATTCCTCTGGCTTCTTGTCCTCCCTGTGAATCCTGCTAAAGCCATCAGGTGAGGACATGGGGTGACAGGGAGATGGGGGAACACGTAAGCCCTGTGCAATAACAGCCCCCCTCCCAGCGTGGCAAGGAGCTCACATCAAGGCTTGACATTTTTCCCTCGGATTATTCCAGGGTGGAAAATACATGTTCAACAAAACAGGCTCCATCACAGAGCTGGGTACAGGGCTGCCTGCCCCAGGGCAACACGCTCACGTTGGAGGTCAAAGAGGACTGTGAGGAGTCTGGGCAGGGCACCAGCAGCTCCCAGCACACAGGGTTTGGGAGGTGTCCACATACAGCATGGTGGTCCTGGATGGTGCAGCTGGCCTCTCAGTGGTCTGCCTTTTCTCCCTTGCCAAGGGGCACATGGCTCTAACCCAGCAATGGCTGCAGCGGGACATTTCGGGGCTTGCCTGGCACACTGTGGCATGTGTTGTTGTGTTTGTGCCAGTGCTGCCTCTGCAGACAAAGGAAGATGCTCATGGGAGGCAGCACATGAAGGTGTATCTCATCTGGCACCAGGTACCTCTGGAAACGTGGGGAGAAAGGGAGATGCATGGCATAAGTGGAAGGGGAGAGCTGGAGGGGATGGAGGGCACGGATGGAGGGTGAGGGGCTGGGGGAGGAAATGTGGGGGGAGGAGAAAGGGTGAGCCTGGGACCTTAAAGAGCAATCAGTCAAAGCTGAATTGTTTTTCTAAACTCTTAATGAAAACAAAGAGTAGGGCATGGCCCAGATGGTGCCAGGGGATCAAATAAATGTCGCACTCAGGAAGCAGCTGCTACTGGGAATGTTTCCTGCCAGCCCTGCTGCTGCTTACAGCCACTTTTATTATTTGTTATTTTTCAGGACTGCAGCTGGGGTTTCCCTCCAGCTGTGTGGAAATATGCTTAAGGCTGGTCCTTGCTGAGAGGCGAAGGGTTTGCTAGGGCTCATCCCTGGCCCACAGCAGTGAGCAGCCCCAGGGTGCATGGCCTCCTTGACCAGTATCTCTGGTCACCTCTCCCCACAGTGAGCCCTCTGATGGAGTGGTCTGGTCCTCCAGCTCCCACCTAGCTTGGTCCAGCACCATCCCTGGCTCATGTGTTGTATACCTTTACCTTGTGTAGAGCTTTATCCAAGGGTAGCGTCCTGTTTCTGTGCCCAACCCAAGCATCTGCCAGTGGGGGTTCAACCTGTGGTTGGTGTGAATGACCAGAAATCAAGAAATTTGACAAAAACTAATGTTTTGAGTGCTGTTTTCACTGATGTTTGAGTGCTGTTGCTTTTTGGAGCCAGAGAGGGTTTTTTTCTGTAATCCTAAGGGCTGAAAAAACCCCTTGCTTTTAGGGGGGAAAAAGAAATCACAACAAACCTAAGCTCCCCTGACTCCAGGCAGGTTAGCTCGCTAGCTGTGAGCAATGCACAGCATTGGTCAGCCTGAGAACTGGCAAAAGGCAGCTGAGAAGAGATGTGTGGGTGAAACAGATTGTGACAGCTGACATCCCTCTGATGGAGGGGGTGGTGGCTGAACAGGGGGGCTGTGCTCTGTGCCCAGCGCTGGCTGGTCTCATCCAGTCCACAGCAGCCTCTCTCTCCTTTCTGGGGGCACTGGAGATCTGACTGTCTCGCACACTGCTCTTCTGTGCACATCAGTCATGAAAGTTCAGGCTGCATCAGTCCCACAGGTTTGCTGTGCTTTCCAAAGCCTCTGAAAATGGATGTGCAAAGAGCTGATGTGGTGAAGAAAAGGGCCCGTCAGTCCTACGGCAGAGGGAAAGAGCGCAAGATGTGCTCAACCCCTTATTAGCCAGCAGAGACTCTACATGGGCTTGTACTTTTGTGGCACAAAGCTGTTGGAAAGGAGGCTTTGTAGGGCAGCTGCTCCCAGACCAATGTGCTTCTAAAACATAAGGACCATGGTGGGTTGGTGTATATTCAAGTATTTTATTGGGAGACCAGAGGGAGGGACCACTCAGGTCCCTCCTCAGGAACTATGTGCTCAGCTCCTGCCCCTTGCTTTTTATACGTGGAAAAAATATGTCAAACATGCAATGTTATGGTACAGTCTGTTCTCTAGAGGATCTCATTTTCCACCCAAGCCCCCTCTGTGTGCCCAGGAGGATGCACATGGATGGTTTACTGAGGCTCGTGGCTGGCTTTCATCCAGAGTCCCCACCCAGGTTGAGGTCAGAACTTCTGTGCAGGTGGCTCCATTGCTTGGGGATGGGGACTGCCCCAGGCAGCAGGTGTGGTGGCCACAGGAGTTTCTAAATGAGGGGAAGGAGCTGGGCAAAAGGAGGCAACCATGGAGTGCTCAGCACTGCTTGGGATGGTGCAGGAAACCCCCATGTGCCTGGGGTTCAGCAGCACAGCTCGGGCACTGCAGTCTGGTGTGCTGGCAGAGCAGGACCCTTGTCATCGAGCTGTGCCCCTGGAGTTCTGCTGCCGCCAAACCCTTGACTCCAGCTGCCATGGCAATTTGGTGATGCCCGCAGGGGTTTTGGGCTGGGTCAGGGTGGCGGGCTGTTTCCCGGCCGTGATGGCCAGGCCTTTGCCAACTCACACTGGAGACGCCGCTTCCCTGCCCGTCATAGCATGTCCCGGGATTTGCAGTTACGTCCTCAGAGCTGTTTGATCCACTGGAATCACAGCTGATCAAAGGGGTGGTTTACGAGAACAGAACACTGGGTGACTTCCTCTGGTGGTGCCAGAGGCAGCCCTTCGGAGGCGAGATACAAGGGAAGAAGTCTTTCAACTGCCGAGTCTCTTGGCTCCTCAGATAGCTGCTTCTGCGGGATAACCCTGCTGCACAGCCCAGGCAAGAGCAGTGTGATAGACTTCTTTATATAAATAAATAATATATATTTTTTTTTCCATAGATGACCTTGGATTTCCTCTTCTACATGCACACACATTTTAAAAACGTTAATGCCAGCGTTTCCAGGCTGGTGAGCAAGCTTGGCTGCTGCGGTAAGTCAAAAGCAAAACCCTCAGTCACTCATCTACTGAACAAGTGCAGAGCAAAAGCCTCATGGACTCATTGGGTTTGTGCATCAATTGGGGGAGGGAGATGATGGTAAGAGTGGGGGCACCTACCAGCCAGCAACAACAGCCCCATTCCCTCTGGTGCTATGCTGCTTTCAATCAATGTTTTGTCTGTTGATGTAGGATTTAATTATTTTTGCTTAGAGAGGGGAAGAAAGAGACAGCTAAGGGTGGCTCTCCTGCAGCAATGAGCATGCAATGGTGGCCATGCCCTGTGCTCCCACCTGGGACATGGGGAGTGCCACCAGCGTGGAAAGAGGTTCATCCCAGGTAGGTGTTGCCAGGCTGGCTCTTGGCTGCAGACTCCCCTGTGGCCCCTGTGTTGTGAAAGCCTGGGGTGGGCAACCCTCCAAAGTTTCCCAAATCTCTTTTTGGCCCATCCTAGTGGTTTGGGAGGTTTGCTGTCAAGCAGGAACCATATTGAGCATCATTTCTGGAAGCTGGACCATCCTCTGGGATAGTTGCACCAACCCTGATCTTCTCAGGAGTGGATGGGATGGGCTTCTTAGAGGTACCATGTAGGGGTGACCACCACTCTGAAGGGAGCTCAGGTAGGGGTTCAGAGCAGTGCTCCCGAGAGGGACATTTTTCTACTGGTCTTTTTATTACAAGAGCATCAAACTTCTGAAAACCAAATCTGTCCCATTGCACAGGATCGGAAGGGGATGGGTAGAGTGTGGAAAGTCACCTGGTGGGAAGCATCAAAGAGGGCTGGGCAGAGGGGTGCTCCCCATCCTCCCTCCGTGCTCTGGAAAAAGCCTACTCCCCAGGTAGAGGAGGAAGCTGGCAGTGATGATGTGCTCCAGAGGTCACCGTGCAATCAGGGAGGATATTTATAGGTCACTAATTGATTAGGTCAGCCACAGCAGGAGGAAATGGCTTTCAGGAGTGACAGAAAACCACAGTGCCCAGCTGGCTTTGGAGAGGTCTCAAAGGGAGCAGAAAGTCCTGAAACAATGAGAAAGCTTGGGGAAGAGGTGTCTCACTGATTTGGGGCCTTCCTTGGGGTACAGCCTGAAGAGAAGTCGCACCTCTGTCTGTGCTGTCCATGGGGGCCCCTCAGTAGGAAAGAGCTGGTGTTGGTCTGGGAGGCCCCATGGAAATTCTGGTGGCCATACTCTGTGCCGGGGTATGAGACAGAGATCTTAGCTCTTCTCCATAGACATCCCTCAAGGGGCTTTCTGTCTTTTCTGAGCTCTGGTTAGAGGCTTTGTCCCCAAGAGGGGCTCTCAGCATTAAATCATTAAAAGCTGGTAAGTAGAGCTGACACCAGCTCAGAGAATGCCTTAAGAGCCAATTGACACCCTCCTAGGTGGGACGCTTTTCTTCCTTGGCTTCTCCAGTGAAATGTGTTCCATCCAGCTGAGGGTTGACCTCA
Organism: Aegotheles bennettii; assembly: GCA_013398125.1. Lineage (NCBI taxonomy): Eukaryota > Metazoa > Chordata > Aves > Caprimulgiformes > Aegothelidae > Aegotheles > Aegotheles bennettii. The sequence goes on along the minus strand of VZRW01010204.1, from coordinate 703,702 downwards.
CTCTTGGCTACTCAACCCCCACCGGGCTACTCAAGTCAGAGCATCTCAGAGCAATTGCAGCTTTTCCTTACAGCCTGGAAGATGCCAAGTTGATCCCAAGAATAAACCTGGGCAATGTCATATGCCTGTGACAGGGAAGAGCCCGTTTCCTGGAGATCCTGATGTGAGATCCCAGCCTGCAGGGACAAAAATAGTGGGGAGCTGGCCCTTGCCATGCCTGGGCTGCCCGAGGCGAGCGTGCTGAGCTGGTGTGAGCCACAGGAATGCACTGTCCGCTCTTTTGGAAATGGTGCGCTTTTCAACGGTTCTGTTATCAGATGGAGCATTTCCTTCATCAGTGTTAATATCCATGTAGTGAAACAATGAAAGGGCTTCCTATCAGTTCCAAATAGGACGTGAAAAGCTCTCAGCGTTAAGAGTAGAGGATGCTGGAATAGGGCAATGGGAAACGCCTGAGTCACTGAAATGCCTCTTTGATTCCATGGGGCTGATACGTTCAAAAGGGAAGAAGAAAAAAATAAAAAGAGAGAGAGCAGAGCTAGTTAATGATCTGTGGGACAGAGGACAGGAAGGGCCAGTGCTTGCAATGTGGGCCCTGCCGGGGAGGGTGGACACAGAGGGATGTCTGGCAAGGGCTTTGGAAAGTGGAGAGTGCAGCAGGGGACTGAGGGCAGTGAGCTGCCTGGTTTGTTTTGGGAGTGGGAGGAGGCACGATGGAGAAAGCCTTCCCCAGCCTAACCCTGTGCTCCTCGTCCTGTTGCCCCTTGGGAGTGTGTGCCAGCTTTGCCTCCCCCCCCCCTTCCCTGAGCACTGCTGGGCCTGTGATCCCGGACTGGAGCAGGGGCTGTGCAGTGCAGCACGGTGTGGGATGGGGAAATGGGCCAGGGTGATGCTCTCCAGCAGAAGTCGGAAGGAACGAAGCTGTCCCCAGTGCTCTGTGCAGGTGTAGGTCATAGCATCATCTCCTCTTCACATCTCCCTTCAGCACTGGCAGACCCAGCTGGGGTGAAGCCACTGGGTGGGTGTGGAGGGGCTGCTCTCAGGCCTTGTTGAGCAGCATCAGCAGTGCCACGAGGATGTCTTGGGGTCTACTGGAACGTGGAGGCAGCACAAGCCATCCTCCATCCCATGTGTGGGAAGCTGCCCTGCAGCTGCCCCTGCAGCCTGTGGGATTCAGGCTGTCAGTCCTGCTCAACTCAGGGCTGAGGAGATGCAAAACAAACTTTCAAATCACTGTGATTTAATGCTCCCGCTGAGTGCTGCAGACTTGGATTAGGGGAGGAGAAAAGACCCAAGGTCACCAGCCTGCAGCACAGTGGCGTTGACCCTTTCCATTGCCTGTTGTCCTGGCTGGAGGACGTGCACAGCAGCTTGTGCCAGAGCTGTGCGTGCAGGCAGGAGCGAGGGATTTGCTGGGATTGGGCAGCACCTGCTGTCCTGGGACAGAGGGAGCAGGATATCCCAAGCCTGCAGCAATCCCTGGCCTGGAGCAGGGCAAGTGTCCAGAGCCACGCGGTTGCCGGTTCCCCTTCTGCTGGGATTGGAGGTCTCCATCCCCTTCCCTGCTGTCCAGGTGTAAATCTCAAGGCCACTGATCAAACACGCTGGCTGTGGTGTGTTGCCAGGTCAGGGGCTGGGAGCAGATTTTTTGCTGTTATCGCAAATACTTTAGATGTAACCTGTTTTTTCTCTCTGCTTTGCAAAATCTTCTTCCCTAGTCTCCTGCAGGAAAACACCCCATTGGGCATAATGACAAACTCTTCACTGTCCTCCCTGGGGGAATTCCTCTGTGAAATGAGGTAAGAACTGCAAAGAGAAGGAACCAGAGGAGAGGAGGGGGTCAGACCTGCTCCTTCACGGTGGTAAGAGCATTTGGAGCTGCAAAGCTCTGATTAGAATAGAATAAAATAACATAGAATAGTTCAATTGGAAGGGACCTACAATGATTATCTAGTCCAACTGCCCGACTACTTCAGAGCTGACCAAAAGTTAAAGCAAATTATTAAGGGCATTGTCCAAGTGCCTCTTAAACACTGCTCAGTGAAAAGTCAGCCCCTGTGAGGAGCACGTTTCTCCCCTCCCTGAGAAGCTCCATGGAGGGCTGTACCCTAGGGGCATGGCTGTTCCCTGCAGAGAGTGATGGGGCAGTGTACATCCCAAACCACTCAGCTCCTGGCTGCACGGCTGAAGGTGGGAGGTGTGGAGGTGTCCCCTCACCCTGAGGTGTGCAGGAACTCCAGGGATGTGTCCTGTCCATCCTGGCTTGCCCAGGAGATGCTTCTGGCTCTCCTTTGCTCACCCCGTGGGGAGCCCAGCCCCAGGGACACCAACCTCAAGGCAATGCACAGCACAAGCTGGCCTGCTGCAGCTCCCGTTCCCGCACAGGACAGGGCTGCCTTTTGTGATGGGCGAGAGGAGAGGTGATGAAAAGCCAGGGGGAGATGTGCCAAGGCTGGAGGGAGCCCAGGGTTGGGGGTGAGGGCAACCGGGAGAGCTCGTGCACAAAGGGCCATCCTGTCTTCACACCTGCAGGGCAGCCAGGGCGCTGACAGGGGGGATAATGCCACTGACAGAGGCACATTGCTGACAGGGACCAGCATGGTGCTTCAAACTGGGGCAAGAGGCATGGTGACAGGAGACATGCCTGAGCTCCACTGGGCAGGGGAAGGTGGCTGCTGTGGGCATGGGCTGGGCACAGTGCTGGAGACCCTGCGGAGGGGATAGGGGGAGCTCAGGTGGCTGCCTCTCCCCCTTTGTCTCTACGATGTTCAAGCCTAGGCAGTAATTTGGTGTGTGCTGGGATGTGTCTTGGCCAGGCTGTTTTCTGCAGGAGAAATAGTTGGTCTGTGTGAGCAGGGGCTGGAGCCAGGGCTTGGGCAAAGGCTTGGAGAAGCTCTCAGAAAAGGCTTTCCCCATCTCCACCTTCTTGAAAAATATACAGCAGACCCCAGCCCATCCATCAGGTCTTTCCAAAGGTTTGTTGATCTCACAGATCAGGAACCACTGTGGATTTCCAGCAACTTTTCCTATTAGTCAGGTGTGAGTGTTTAAACCCACTGCCATGATCTTCCCTTGGCTTTCTGTGTCTTGTCCAGGGCATGTTTGCACTCAGGACCGCAGGCAGTCCCTGGGTGGGGCTGGGGTCCTGCGGCACCCAGCATGACTGAATTCAGGTGGGCATTTGGCAATGTTTTGCCCTCACCACACTCTGGTGGGTTTCAGTGTGGGGCTGTTGTGGGCACTCATCACCAGAAGGTGATGAGTTTGGGCTACCCAGCCCTTTCCTTACAGTGTGCATCAGACCCCACTACTTCTAACCCCAAAGTACTAATGTTGCCTCTGCTAGGAGAGACACAGCCCAGGGCTGTGAGGCTTCTCCTGCTTCCTGAGAGGACCAGGAGCCCTCAGGAGCTGGGGGCCCCATGCCTCCTCCCACTGGGATGCCAGGGTAACATCTCACTTGGGTCCTGCTCCCTTCTGCCCGTTGTCACTGGTGCGGTGACATCCACGCCCACCCTTCACACATCCCTCTGTGAGGGTGAACAGGGAGTGAGGATGCTGGAGGAGGAGGAGGGAGTGGAATCTGTGCGTTGGAAAGCGGCTCGTAGATTTAAGCCGCTTTAAAGTGCCTTCGCAGAGCCTGAAGTCCCAGCCGGGTTGGGGACAACGGTGCCGGGGCTGAGCCCAGGGTGCGCCGCGGGCAAGAGCGGGCGGGTGGTGCCCCCCCGCGGCCCCGGGCTTGTTGAATCGGGCTCCAGGCCGAGGAGTCTGGATGTCTCTTCGGTTCTTTTAATTTGTTTGTCGGGATATTTTCCCTCCTCCGGCCTCCGCTGTTCCCTGGATTCCCATCCGCCGGGACACTGTGCAGACACCGAGCTGCCCCCGCACCGCCCGGCCCTGCCCCAGAGCCGAGGGGGGGGTCCCTGGAGCCCAGACACGTCCCCTCGGTCCCTCCAGGGCCCCGAGCCTTCAGGCTCCCGCTCAGCGGGTGGCAACAGACCCTTGGCTTCAGGTTCAGGGAAGCCCTGGGTGGGCAGCGAAAGGGGCATAAAGGGATGGGGTGACCCTGAGAGGAGCCTGGTGGGACAGGCACCCTGGGGTGGGCTCTGTACGGTGCTCGGGTGTCCTGCTCAGTCTCTGAGCATCACCCAGCATGTCTCTTTCCTATCCCAGCTGGGAAGGGCTGGGTCGCTGTCAGCTTTCCTGTTTGTGTTACACCCGCTGCTCCGCAGCAGCCTGTCCCTCACGGGGTGGTGGGGGGTGTCAGGACAGCAGTGCTCCCCCAGGGATGCCCCCGAGGCTGGCAGGGCACTGTGACCCTGCTCCCCTCCTGTGGGGACCCACCACATCCCCCTGTTCTCCCACTGGAGCAGGACAGAGGGGTGCCTGGGATGGGTAGGTGAGCCCCGTTGAGGTCTGAGCAGCCCCAGAGCCCCTTGCAAGCCTATCCCAGCCATGGGCCCTTGGGGCTCTGGGTGGGGGGTCACAGGCAGAGCCCACCACTGGCTTGCAGGAGCCTTTCCCTTCTGGCTCGGTTTTGCTGGGAAGGGGGAGAAGATGAGTTCCCAATCCCCACTCCAAACAGGCTGCACCGTCCCACCTGTGCTCTCACACCAGGCTGGCGGTGAGAGATGCCTCCTGGAGCTGTCAGGGGACGAGGACGGAGGCTCCCAGCCCTGCCCCACAGATGGGCACAGGCAGGGCTGCCTTCAAAGCAAAGCGTGGGTGCTCCCCAGCCTGCTGGGATTAGAAAGCTAAGGGCTGGCATTGTTTTCCCAGGTCCAGAGGGGGTGGATACCAGGCAGGATTAGTCTGGCAAAGCTTCTAAATGTGCTCGCAGGGGCACAATAGGACCTTGAAGAGAAGAAGCTGCAGTGCTGACAGGCGAGAGGAGCGTCTCTCAGCAGCCCCCGCCCCCTGACACAGGTGGGGTGCGCTCGGGGCAGGTGCTGCTGCCTTGCGGCTCCAGCTCCGCCAGGACGCGGTGTGTCCTGGGACACCCCCGGCACCGCAGGTCCTGCGGGTGGGCTCAGGGGGTGCAGGGCCCTCTGTGGCAGGGGGAGAGAGGAGAGAGAGGAGAGGTGATGGCAGCGAGTGATCTCGGTGCCTCTCTGCTGCCAACAGCCCCGGTAACTCCTGTGAGTCCCTCGGGGCTGTGCTGCCTCTCCCTGGCTGCGGACAGAGGCTGAGCCATTTCCCCCAGGATGCGTCTGTTCATGGAGTATGGAGGTAGCTGTGTCACTGGTCAGATATTTGCTTCCACGGTTGTTGGTTTTATAGATGATGTTTGGCTCAAGAAGACCTAAATACACTGTTGAGTTTGAGAGAGTCGGACAGTACCCTGGGGCTGGGGGAGCTCACTGTGGCACAGAGCACCCGCTGCGGCAGGTAGCTCTTTCCCAGGGCAGCTCTCTGCAGCACAAGGCCATCACTGCCATCAGGGAGCTCCAGATACCGCTGGGATGATGGGATGTGTGCAGGCACCAGCAGGCTCTGGGCAGGGGAGAGCCTGTGCCCATATCTGGGATTTCCCAGAGTGTGCAGGCCCTGTTGTGCTGCTTCAGTCATGTTCTTGGTTACCAGATTTTTGCTGAAGCCTCAGTCTCTGGGAGCCAAATTTACCTGAGTAGAGAAGTGTGCCCGAGCAGAGCTGTGGAGATTTGCAAACCAGTGCCAGGGGCATTCACTGCAGCATAAGAAGCTGCTCCATCAGTGAACTGCAGTGATTGCCTGGGCTCCTTGCTCAAACCACAGCTTCTCCCAGCAGCACCAGCTTTTGTTCGTCTGTGATAACTTATTAGCCCTGATAACTCATTAAGTGGTGGGGAACTTGAGCATGTGCCACCACGTGCCCATGGGTCACACATGGGCTTGGCACAGTCCTGCTCTGCAGCAGCCTGGCTCACACCGCTGTGCCTAGCAGAGGCAGGTCTGTGCTGTACCGTGGGTGCACCTGAGCTGCCAGGAGAAGACATGTCCACTGCAGAGCCTCTGCCTTGCCCAGGGCCTGGCATGTGCTAGCTGAAGCACTGCAAACCAGGCTGAGAACCAAAGAGGCTCAACACACCTCAGGCTTCTCACCCACCTGGCTGCAGGATGGCTGGCCTGGAGCAGAGACACCAGACCCAGGCTGGGCTGGCTTTGAGGAGGCTGTGGGGGATCTCGCTGTTGGCGTGGTCTCATGGAGCAGCCGGAGCATCCGTTAGGCTGCGTGGGGCTGGTGTGCCGTGTTTGTGAAACCTGCCGCACTTGCGGTTGACCAGAGCACTGAAATAAGCCCGGCCGGAATTGGTGCACTGCTCTGTATCCTGATGTGGTGAGCAGCTCTGACCGGCGAGGGTGGGGGCAACCCCACTGGGGAGACTGGTGGCAGCGGGACTGCGGGGGCTTGGCAGCACGGGCATGAGGATGGCGTGCAGGGCCCCGCCGGCGCCCGGAAAGCTCAGCCTGGCACTAACGGAACTGTGATAAAAATGAACGTGACCAGGACAGCAGCACGGGGGAGATTAATGTCAGAAGGGAGGAAACTAAAGCAGACAGCACTCAAACAGATACTGGAGTGTGCTGAGGGGGTGAAGGGGGTGGATGCTGCTTTTCCCAGCATTGCTGCATCTGCAGATCTGCACCACCACCTACAGCCTTCGAGGAGAAGGAAAGGGATGAAGGGTTTGCCTGAAGTGTGTGCATCACCCCTGCCAATCCCTGTCCCTCAAATCCTCCCACCTCTGCAGGTGGGGGGCATGGCCCTCTGTACAGGCCTCAGAACTAACATCAGCAGCACTTGGTGCTTGACACGTTGCTGCACATCTCTTGTGGGTTCCTGTCCACCAGCAAAGCTTTGGCTGTGATGAGAGAGCCCTTGGCTGCAAGAAGGTGCTTTGCCATATCTGCCCACAAGACCAAAGCTCCCCTCATCATTGTTATCAGCTGCTCTGGCCTTGCCTGCCTTGCCAGAGAAGCCAGGTAGTTCAGTGTCTCCCACACTGCCTGGTCCCCCGGTACCACCATGGCTTCTCCAGGACCCCACAGCTTCCAGCCGTACAGGTACAAGGGCTTCTCAGAGGCCTCCTTTGCTCCATCACCTTTGGTGACCCCAGTGGTGGTTTTCTTTCTAGCTCTCCTTTCTCAGCTGCTCTATCAGGCAAAGTTCATGTCTGATGGGTCACACACTCTTTCTCACCTGAACGAGGCAACCCATGTCCCCACCCAGCCTCCAGCACATCACCTTCCCTCCCTGTCCCCCACTGTACCCTAGGCTTTTTGTACGTCTCTCCCAAGGGAATATCCAGCCCCTTGAAGCCTGCCCATGACATTATCCCAAACCAAAGTCTCACCAGATCAGGTCAGAGAAAAGGCAGACCCAAACCAGGGCTTAATTAAGTAGCTACGGGAGCTGGGCTCCAGTGGGGCCATGTCCACCCTGTTCACATCTTCGCTCCACATCCCTCCTGTTCCTGCCCCACATCTCTCCCGCATCCCTCTCCACATGCAGAGTAGGGTATGTGGGTGGGGCTTGGCTCTGTGCTGAGCCAGCAAAACACCTGAAAAACCCCAAACCAGGGAGGGCAGAGCTGGGGGAACAAGGTTTCACTTTCACGAGGTGCCTCCGGTCTCCCCCGTGTCCCGGCGGGGCGAAGCGCGGGCCTGCAGGGACACCTGGTGGCTGCCAGCAGCGGGGGTGCGGAAGCTCTTTTCATGTCCAGCGTGCCCCGAGCAGCTGCAGCCCCTTTCCTTGGGCTGTAAGGAGGAGAAGAAGGGGAACTAAAGATTTTTCCCTCCGCGGGGAAGAGTCGGAGAGGCGTTTTCCATCCCAGCTCCCTTCTCCTTGGTCACCTTCTCTTCTCCTTGCTGCAGGTCTGTGGGTGGATGGGCCACCTTCGAGCACACGTCCACGCACCAACTGAGCTGCTGCAAAGGCGGTGCTTGCTCCTGCTTGAGAAGTTGGAGGTGGCCAGTGCCGGTGTGGGAGCAGAGAGTCCCAGCAGTGATGGGTGACAAAATCCTCTTCTGTGAACAGTAAATCTCACAGGAGCTCTGAGCTGAGAGACGAGTGTGTGCTCTGCCTGTCCGCCTCAGCTGCACTTGTTCCCTCACCATGTTTGTTGGACAAGCGGGGATGCTGAATGCAGGTGATGAAAAGCAAAGTCTACTTGCAAGTCCCTAGCAAAGAGTAAGGATGACAAATTTTGGCACTGCCCTCCAGCCGATTTGTTGCCTGTTCACAAAGCTGCCGTGTAGGGGCACCCTGTGACACGGGTGCCTGGTGTCCCAAAGGTAACAAAAGCTCCTGCCTGCTCTAATCCTGGAGATGTCCCAAGCCTGAGGCTACACCAAATTTTGTGGGAGAGCTGGCCAGGGACACGGTGTGGCCTGTGCGAGTGGAGGCAGGGGCACTGCAGGAGCAGGAACTGGCAGGGAGGGCAGGCAGGGGTGGCCCCGGGCTTGCTGCCCAGGGGGTGTCCATCCTGTTCCTGTGCTCTGTGCTCCTGTGGGGTGGGCCGGCTGCTGCTCATGCTCTGCACTCACCACCTCCCAGGCGATGCTGTTCCCTGTGCCGGGGTGCTCTCAGGCTGGGATAAAGCAAAGAGGGGTTTGTGCCCACCTGCCTGCTGGAGACACACAGCCTCGCTCAGGGCTGGGGATCACTCGTGCCAGAAGATGCTGAGCCCTTCAGCTGCTGCAGCTCTGTCCTCTGCTCCTTTTCAAACAAGCCAGGTTTTATATATCCCAAACAGCAGCCCCTGCTATCAGAGACCAATTTCTCCAGGACAATGAGCTCTGTTAGGAAGCTCACTCTGATGCTCTGGTTCTATTACTCCTTTTTCTGCTGTGGGATCTAAGTAACTTCCCTCCCCAGTGCTGGTACTCACTCCATCCTCCACACCTGAGCTCACACCGTGTCCCTGCTAACTGCTGCCAACCCACACCGTGTGGATTTACCCGTTCAGCAGCACCTCCTCAGCCCCCTCTGAATGCCTCCATGCTGTACCATCCCCCTGGCAGTACCAAAGGTTACACCAGAAGGGTGTTGGTGTGAACATCAGCCCACTGAGCAACAGGAAGGTGTGCTCTTGGCTGCCTGGGACCCCGCGGCAGCACGGGGTGGGGAGCAGGTTGTGTTCCTGGTGGCTGGCTGAGAGTTTGTCCTAGCCCTTACCAGCATGTAAGGAACAGAGGTAGTGGGGACAGGGATGAGTCCCGTTCCTCAGCGGGATGAGGAGGGCTGTGCTTCTGCTGCACAGCCTCTGGGGGAGACAGATGAACCAGGCGCCTGCTGGAGAAAGACCCTTGGAGGAAAACCCACCTCCTTTTTCAGAATTTGGTGACAAGTTGCCTGTGACCCTCACCTTGAGCATCTGGTTCTGGCTGAGGACACCAGCCTGGCTTTTAGGAGCAGCACTCCTGTGGGGTGGCCCTGAGCTCCCCGTTGCTGTTTCCTTCACCAGCCCTTCTCTCCCTTTGCCTGGCAGGTTTACCAAAGAGGTGCCAGGCATGGCCACCCCTGCCCCTGCTCTAATCTGTTGCTACTCTGCAATGCTGCTCTATGGGTGTGAGCATGAAAATTTCACCCTGGAAGGACATTGGGTAAGCCAGCATCTCTGGTTTGTGGTGCAAGCCCAGAAAGCCCTGGACCACTCCAGTTTGGACCAGTTCAAGATTTAGAGGCCAAGAAGTGTCCAGGGCCTTTTTGCTTGTGCATCTGGCTGAGAGCAAAGACTCGTCCTAATGACAAGCTCCGGGCAGAGCCTTGCACAGCCACCCAGTAACCTGGTACAGGCAGGAACTGGGAAGGATGGGGAGAGAGGACCAAGCTGTGTCCCCCAGCAGATGAATGTGGTGGGGCTGGGTGATCAGAGGCTCAGTGCCATGGAGGCAGCTGGCAGAGCCCCGTGTACCTAGGCCAACATCTTCTCTCAGTGAGAAGGGACCCAATGTGATGTGTAGCTCCTGCTTTAGCTGTGAGCTCGCCACTTCTCTGCCGCCTGCTCCTGTGCTCTCAGAGGCATTAGGAGGAGAGTTTTCACTTTTGAGTGTCCCGTGCCATGCAGAACTCGGAGGCGTGGGATGCTTTAGGGTTGCTCTTCGCTCTGGTTAGCTTCTTCCAGCTGTAGGGTTGACTCAGTCACATCCCTGCTGGCCAAGTGATGTTCTGCACCCCGTGGCTCTGCCACGTGGGCCACCACCACGTGCAGCCCTCATGTCCCCATGGTAGGATGATGCTCCCCACCGCCTGTGGAGCCATGCCATGCAGGTGGCACCTACAGGGCACATCCCCTGAACCAAAGCCGCCAAAGCCATCAAAGCTGAGTCTCACCCACCACAGCAGGTGAGGCCGGCATGGTCCCAGCAGAGCTTCTCCAGCTGCAGTGTGCACAGCCCCTGCCCTCGGGAGGGGGAAGCAGCTCGAAGGCACAACATGGGGCCCGGCACAAGATGGCAGCAGGGCTGGGCAGGGAAGATGGGGGTCCCAGTGGACCTGCCATGGCCCCAGTGGGGTGGGCCACCTCAGTTGTGCCTCGAGACCCTGGGGCGGCCCCGGAGGAGCTCCCTGGGCCCAGGGGACGTTTCCTGTTTGCTGCCCGCACTGAAGCATCGGCCCTTCAACCGCCGCCAGGCCTCCGCTTCCGGCAGGGGCTCCCGCCCGGAGCCCCCCTGCACTATCAGCTCGCCAGATGCCTTTTTCAGGATACTGTGGTAAAACTGTGCCGGGCAGGCGCTGTCATTTGGGGTTTTCTCTCATGTCAGCCTTGAAGACAAATTGGATGAGGAGGAGCGAGAGGGGAGGAAAGAGAAAATAATATGTTTAAACAAACAAAAAAAAAATAAAGAGAAAGAAAGATGCTGGCTGCCATCCTCAGCCGGTGCTGGCCCCGGCGCCCGCGCCGCAATGGGTCCCCCAAGCGGTGGGGCCGGCGGTGGACCAGGGCCAGGGCAGGATGGGGTGGCCACCATGGCAGTGTGGCCTCCTGGGGTGGTGTCGGCCTCTAGTGGCAGCGGAGGCAGTGAGGTGCCATGGTGGCACTGAGAGCCCCATGGGCCCCATCAACACCATGGGGATCTTATCCCGTCCCTCCTGGTGCTGGGGCGTGGTCGCGCAGGTGCTGCCAGCTGGTGGGACATGGTCATCCTCTGGGACACAGCCCACCCTGTGCTGGTGAAGGAGCAGGAGCTGGGAAGAGGGGAAGGAGATTCCCCAGCACCCCTAAGCCAGCCAGTAACCTGGGATGACCCCAAACCAGTCCCCTGGACCACTGGTCCACAGCCACCAGATGGTGCTGAGCAGCCGCTAGACTGGGTGGACTGGGAGCCAGACAGCCCCTGCTGGGGATGGTGGGAGGGAAATGGTGAAAGAGCACATGGGGAAGTCTGTCTGTCCATCTGTGGAGCTGTGCAGGGGTGGCTGCCGGGGCTGGGCCACCCCATGCGCTGTGCCCCGCTGCTGGGGATGGTCTGTGGACAGGCGAAGGGTGACGGACCGTGGGTGCTCCCCAAAAGCTGCTGTGCTGGTGTGCACGTGGGTGTGCAGGGAGTGAGCACTCCCTGAGGATGCTCCTCGGCAAGCAGCATGGAAACACAGCTGCTCGCAGGGTGCTCGGCATGTGCTCCAGCTCTCCCAGTCTCCCTGCCAGGGTCAGGTCAGCTGGAAGAGGTATTGCGGGATGGGTGTGCTTCTGGATGGGCTTCCTCGGGGTGTACAGGGATACAGCCCCCCCGAGAGCCAACCTGCAGGGTCTGCTCCAAGTGAAACTTGGTGATTTTATTGGTTGGATGAAAAAAATAACAATAAAAAATGTGGTTGGTCCCTGTGGAGCAGAGGGGAGGGAAGACAGGCACAAGGGCACAGCAATAGTGCTGGGCTATCCCCACCCACGGAGGGTGGCTGGGGGCTGGCTAGGGCTGTGGGTGGGAGTTACACTGTACCTGGCTATAAAACCAAATTCTCCCTCCAGCCCCCGAGTCTGAGCATCCACGGGAGGATGGGCTGGACCTCCTGAGCTTGCCTTCAGTTCTGCAGTTTCTCTTGGAGGACTGAATGTCAGTGAGAAGTCAAAGAGGGAGAAGTTGTTCATTGGCTGCCCAGGATGCCCAGGAGAAGCTCGGGGTGCGGGTGAGGAGGGGAGCTGCGGGGTGTGGAGGTGTGGGGGGAGCAGCGGGGAGGCAGGGGGGAGCTGGGTGCCACCCCGGGCGAGGCAGGTGGCTTCACTGAGCTGGGGACCTGAAATCATGGCTGCTCGCTTTCACCAGCAAATCTTGCAGTTGTGTGGTTTCCTTTTCCTTCTTTTACGTATATTTTTTTTTCCCCTTCTCTCTCCAGTTTGTTCCCTTTGCTGTGGAGGCAAATTTCAGCCCTTCCAACCTTTTGGTTCCAGAGTTTGCACAGGAGCAAAACTAATCATGGGGTCCCAGCAGGGCTCAGCTTTAATTACCCTTGAGATGTTAATCTGCTGGAGGGTCTCAAGTGTTCCTTTATCCGAGCCTGAGTTTTTATTTTCCTTCTGCTGCTCCGCAGTTCCCCTGGCAGATGCCTCCCAACTCCCCACAGCCTCCCCAGGCTATTTTTTCTGTACAAGATCACAAGTGAACTTCTTATCCCCGAAAAACTTCTGTGCAGACCAGTGGAGACAAAGCCAAGTCCTTTTGCAGCTCTCAGCACTCTCTTGAAGACCTGACTGTTTTTGGAGGCAGCAGGAGGATGGAGGTTGTCCTCTCCATCAGCTTGGGATTCCCCCTGCCCGTAGGTCTCAGGTTAGATGGCCACAAGCATAGCTGAAGAGGAGCCCTGGTGCCTGGATTCCCTGGTGGCAGTGCCTCCATCCCTGCCCAGCGCTGGCTGCGATGCTTTGGGTACCTGCTGGTTCCTGTTCCTCACGCTTGATGAGCTGCCAAACCTGGAAGAAATAAAGGATGTCCTTGGTAAGCAGTAGTTGGAGTTCAAGGAAATCCCAAAGCCAGCTAAAAATGGTGCCAGCAAGACCAGCCCTCACCAAGGACCTGCTGCACTGGCCCTGGTGGCAGGGGCCAGCATGGTGACACTGGCTGAAGGAGGCAAGGCAAGCACAGCCTGAGACGCATGGAGGAGAGATTGAGCTCCCCAATGGCTGTGCCAATGGGGACTCTTTAGGGCTGCCCTGCAGCAGCTCCTTCCTAGGAAGTCCATCCTCAGCGGGCAACTTGGGACACACATCTGGCTGCTTCTCTGCTTGGCACTGGGGGCTGAGCAGGGAGATAATTTTGAAAACTGCTTGGATACATTTATGGTTTGTAAAACCCAGCCTTTGACATCAGACACCCTCAGAGCTGAGGGGGTGGATTGCAGGTGATGGACAGCTGACCGCCTTCCCAGCCCAATGGCCCTCTCCATCCTCCTCCCACCCCACAGATTGGAGGCTGCCGCCTTTAAATTTGGCAGAGACAAACAGCTGCAGCCCTAACGGATCCATTTGCAGCCATCAGGTGGTGTTGTTCTGGCTCTCCCCCAGCTCTTGCAGACCCTGAGCTCCTGGTAGGTGCTATGTTTTTTCCTCCTCCTTTTCTAGCTTGTTCTCAGGAGTAAGTTTGCAGGAATCCAGAAATTGCTCTGGTTTCTAGCTTGCTCTGCTGCTGTGTGTTTCTTGGAGGGGTTCCCTGATGTACGTGCTGCTGTGGGTTACTGGCACAGGCTGTGGAGGTCCAGCTGCTCCATTTGTTGCATGTTTTGGGTTGGGGGGTGTCTCCTTGCTGTGGCTCCCCAGCAGCCCTGGAGGTTGCTTGGCGAAGGGGAGCAGTTACAAAGTCTGGGGACCCCTCTGGGGGATGAAACCTACCTTGGGGAATGTCTCTACTTGCCCTGAATTGCCCTTTTCCTGGGCATGAACTGGCCCTGAAGGAGCCACTTTGGGGGCAGAATGGGCTCAGGGTCCACGGTGTGGGAGGCTGTGGTCACCCAGGGAAGGTGGAAGAAGGGAGGTATGTGGAGAGTAGCAGAGCATCTCTTCTTGCAGCAGCAGTTTTATTCTCAGCCTCTGGAATTGGGGCAGCTCTCCTTCGGGACTGGAGACCTTTTTTTGCTGGGGCTGGCTGCATTCATCCAGCCTATTTATAGCTGCTGTCTCTGCAGTTGTGGCTTCCATTAACACGCAGGATCTGAAGCTCTGAGGTCTATGCTGATCAAGCAGAACCCCTTGGGACAGGGAGGGAAAGGTACAGAGACATACCATCAGCCCCAGTGGGCTTTGGTGTGATGGGCACAATGAGCTCTGTACCCTCGGGGTCTGGGCTGCCTGGAGCCAGGCAGAGGTGGGATGTGGGGAAAGAAGCATGGCACTGCTTTCCATCTGCCAGGGGAATGGAAAGTTAAGGATGTCTCTGGGATCACCAGCTTGATCCCTCTTCTCCTTCCCTGGACCTGTCTGCTTTGCCCTGAGTGCAACAGGCAGCCCCCGTCTGGTTTTGGGTGCACCTGGTCCCTCCCCTGGTACTGTGCATGTGTGTTTTGGACCAATGGGTTGTGATGTATTTGATTTTAGCTATCCAGGCAGGACTCTCAGCTTCAGGGCTCCCAACAGCACCTGCGCAGGGAGCAGGGAGGCAGAGGGGATCTAGGCTTGCCCACCCTGCTGGCAGGGTGAGGTTTGTGGGCACGGGAGGGAGCTGGTACCTGGCAGACACCATGATGTGTGCCTGGGCTCAGCCCTGCACCAATGCTCCTGTAACCAACCCACTTTGGAAGCCATGCAACCTGCGGGAAAGGGCTTTCCTACAAACTGCATCCTGTAAAGAGAAAAGCATCCCAGGAGAGGGTAAGGACAACTTTTATCCAAGATAAGACACCCCTCCAAGATAAGTGGGGTAGTAAAGGGCAGGGACAGGGTGTCTGTGACAGAGACCTTGGCTACAAGGGCCCAGGACAGCGGGACAGGTGGCCTGGCAAGGGCTGGACGGTATCCAGCTACTTGTGCAGGTCCAGGGCTTGCAGGCAGCACTAGGTCATGGGGATGCCCAGTGGAGAGGGCTGCACCCCACTCACCCACTCCCCTGCCCTGCAGCAACATCCACCTGTAGGCAGCTGCCTCCAACCAAGGGCACCTCCAAGGAAGGCAGTTCTGCTCTTTCCTGGTCCTTTCTGTACTCCGATCTCCAATAGCTTTGGAAACAGCCAGGCTGTGCAGGGGAGACCTGTATGTGGCTCCCTGCAGCCAGCTCTGGGGTGTTCAGCAGTGCACTGAGGCAGAGGCACAGCAATCACAGAATGTTAGGAAAAAACATTCTTATGAGACTGCAGGTATCAGGGAACTGCACGCACACCCCAGGGTACCCAGGTGTGAGCCAGGGCCTACTGGGGTAGCACAAGGGACACAGGGACCATGGTCACATACACCAGGAAAGCTCGTGGCACAGTGAGAGGCAGCAGGAGGGGGTGGGTGGTGGTTTTTCTCCCTGTAAGGGTGTAGGTGCATGCATCTCCTGCCTGGCTCAGGGCCTTGTGGGTGGCAGAGCTCTGCCTTCAAGTCACGCAGCAGGCGTGAGGTGGGAGCAGCCAGGGCTGAACTCTGCTCCCCAGGGCCACCCAGACCCCCGGCCTCCCCCCACCCCTGCACAACACATACAGGCGAGGTGGTGGCGGTTTTATTTCAAAGTAGAACAAAGGTGACTTTTATTCTTTCTGGAGATGCGACATTCAGATTTGCCACGAGATTTGCCTCTGCTCAGACTGGCTGCTTGTGTGTGTTTAGACAGGGCACATTGACACAGGGAAAACCGACAGTGGGAGACTGCTTTATAACCTGCTGAGCCTCACCTGTGGTGCAGAAACCCTGCTACCCTGCCAAACAGCACCATGTCGTGGTCCCTCGCACAGCACATGCTGCTGAGCAGACAGGCTCTACAGAGAAATCTAAAAATAAAACGTACTTTCAGACATTTCACATCAACTTTTCCCCTAATTTTGCTGGGAAGGAGTTTTGGCTCAAAGAGGGGATATCCACTCTCAGGCTTCTTACCGCCCTTCATCCCTCTCCCCTCCACCCAGTCACTAAACCAGAGTTACAGTGCGTCGAGGATGTTGTCAATTTTGGTGACCAGGTCCTGGCGCTTGTTGGAATGCATCTTCTCATTCTCGATGTACGTGTCCTTCTTCAGCTTGCCAGCTACCAGCCGCTCAGCCTCGACCGAGGACTTCAGAACAAGCTCCTTGACTTGGCCATCGAGCTTCTGAATCTCACTTACCTTATGAGAGTGAGAAACAAAGGGAATATTAGAGACAAAAAAAATCCCTACCGTGAAGCTGGAATAGAATAGATGGTAAAGTTAGAGCATGAGATGAAGTCAATGCTAACTGTAAACATCTCCAGTCCCTATATAGTGCCTCTGGAGCCATCACCTCTCTTTGGCATCACATTATGAGGAACATCTCACAACTGGGTAATTAAGCCCCAAGGACTCAGGAGCCATGCTGGCAGGAGACGGGTGCAATGACTGTTAAGGAGGGTTTAATGACAGATTTTAAACGCTTCAAGCTAAATGACAACTTTGACAGCTGGAAGCTGTGTCTCTGTGGTTAATATTAATGGTGTGTGAGAAGGAGGAGGGGGTCTGTAATGACAGAGCTACTCTTTGAGTTAATAACAGATTAAGCAAGGTGCCTGTTGGTTGAATGGATCTTGGAGACTGAAGTGTCCCTCACTTGGGGCTAAGTGGCTGTTCCAGGCAAGTGCTGAAATATAGTGGAGAGAGGAAAGGATAGTGGGTGTGTGCTCACTGTGCCACAGCTTTCAACGTGGTACAGAGGAACACCCCCTGAGGAGCATCATGTTACCAAAATTCTGTCAGCACCAAATTCACGTGTACAAGAGGGAGATGAGAAGAATTTTGTTTGGCTGGTGTCAGTAGTAAAGTCTGAACCAGTAATGTGTTGATCGTTTCCATTTTTGCCCCAGTGTCACTGGCACGAGCTCACTGAGAAGCATCAGGATTGTGTTACACGAGCACTGATCCGCACTCACACAGCTGGTGTGAGGGCTGGCTAAGGAACAGCACAAGCAGCTGTTCCCCAGCAGTGCCTACAGGGCTGCGTACCGGAGATTACTGCAAAGAGAACAAACTGATCTTCACACCGCCAGGCAGGGATCGGGCCATTGCCAGAGGAAAAGAAATACACAGGCTAAACTAAACCCCAAATTAGAACTCGCCCAGAATACTTGATAGAGCCAAGAATACTGGTGCTTAAAAAAAAGTTGTGATTTCTTACTTTATCACATAAGTCAGAGCCTTCTGTCTTCAGTTTGGACTGCAGAGAGGCTATTTCATTTGTCAGGGCCTTGTGCTCTGTCTCCAGAGCCTTTTTGCCGCTGTTCAGGGTGGAGATGTCCCGTGACTGCTTGTATTTATTCACTGCTTCATCAAAGTGACGGTACAGCCCGAGCCTCTTGTTCACCAGGGTAAGCACTTGCTCTGTGATGCAGGCAACCTTCATCCTGGCTTCAGCAGCTGGATCCTGCAAGAGGACAGAAGGGGAGATCAAAGCAGCCCTATCTTTGACCTGCATCAAGCCCTGCCTGCTGCAGGACTGACACAGAAACTACTCCCTTTGCAATTAAGTCAAGTGACAGTAATTAGGTGAATGGTACAAGTACTGACTAGGGCAAGCATGTTTCAGTACCCAGCCTAGCTCAACAAACAGCTTAACAAAAAGTAAGTTAACATGTTGCAGGAGAATTGAGGACATTCTTGCTTTACAGGGATTCCTTTTCATCCAGAAGGCAAAACTCGGGTTAGACTTAGCACACCAGTCCAAACCCTGCAGGCTTTTCAATGCTCAGGCAGCATAAAAACAGGGCTTCATTTAAGCATCTAGTAAGATACTCAACTAGCAGGAGTATTCAGTGAGAATTACTGGTATGACAAATCTTCAGGCATCAGCTGAGTAAGCCACCAATGCTCCCACAGGGCTCTCCAGCATACAGCACCTTAGTGATGGAGAAATCCAGCCTCACATAGACGATCACAGTGAAGAACAAGATGTAAAAAGCTCCAACCACCAACAGAGGCTCCTGCAGCATCAGGATCTTGTTGAAGGTGTAATGAACCTAGAAGAGAAGTTCAAAGCACTGAGGAGTGACCCATGTTGCCATGGGAGAGAACTCCTCTCCTCGGGCAGCAGTGGATTTGGCTGCACAGTGCAGCCAGTATGCAACTCTGGAACCCAACACAGGTGTTTGACTGTGCTGCCGCACGCAGAGGAGGCACAACTGCTCATGCAAACCGTGCAGAAAGGCCACGCTCACCACAATGTCCTGGATGTGCTGCTCCACCAGGTTGCTCTTGTGTGCCACAATAACTGGACGTCCAAAAGTGTCTAAGTAAGTGTAGTGAAGCTCGTCTGAGGCACGATTGATTTCATAGGGGCTGTCCACGTAGATATTCCTGTGAATAAAGCCAGACAGTCCCGTATGACTCCAAAGAGTTTGAGATGATGTAACCTAGGACTTGGCTGGCCAACTGCGGCCTCTTAATACAAAGCCAATTATGCAGTTTAAACAACACTCTAAGAGGAAGCAAAGCAGCGTTCCAAGGTCTCCTCCACATGCACAGTCACGGTTTTGTTTCACTGTCCTCGGGCCATTAGAGCAGGCTGGAGAATTGCCACCAACACAGCATCATCTGCAGGAACAAGCCAGGAGCAATGACACTTACTTGGCACCTTCTGGCAGGACAATCTTGACAGTCAGAGAGTCCGTAACTTGCTCATCAAACACGTGGTCGACGAATCTCATTTTCAAGGCATACTGATCACCTAAGAGAGTGCAGAGCAGAGGGTCACTACAATTCCTCGGAGAACAAGGGGCTACCTTGCTGCTCAGCTCCTGCCAGAAGAGCAGAATTCAGAGGGACACACTGTGCAGCAGGGGGCACCAGCTCACTCAAGTATATTCTAACCAGATGTCTACGAAAACCTGAAGGCAGCACAGAAAAGAAGGTGGATTTGCATATTCTAGAAATAATAGCTAGCAACCCTTGTTGCTAAGGTGCAGTGTACCGTAGCTTTTAATTCTTCACTGTACAGCAACCAGCTTTAAATACAAAGGAGAAGGGTTTGTATTCCCTTCCCCCGTGCCACCCACCGAGATTGTAGAGGTACTCATAGCTTGGCAGGTTATAGCCAATGATGTAATGGGTTTTCCATCCCCCAAAAAGCGGAAAGCGGGGACGGATCTCCATCTCCACGGAGTCATCCAGGACCAGGAGGTGGCTGGTGGAGATGTTTCCGATTTCATCTCTGTAGTAGACGTCCTGAGCAGCAGCTGGGAGGATGGTCTGTGCGGAGAGAGGCGACAGCCGGTGTGTTAGCTGGGAGTTATCTCCCGTGAAAGTGGCAGAACCAGTAATGGCTGTTAAGCATTGAGAAACCACGCTCCCACGTGAGAGGTGACAAAACAGCCATTCAGTTGCACCGAGTGGCAAAATTGTGCTGTTATAAGCAATCAGCCACAGGAGTAACTGCCAGCGCTAAAATCACTTGGCCTCTAAATGAATGTGCTTTCTCCAGCCCAGTTTCAAACATCCCAGGCAGCAAGGGATCTCATCACGCTCACCAGGACAGCAATTCCCTTTCCACTCCAGCCCACTGCCCCAGCTCAGGGAGCTTGCTGGCTTAATGCTCAGCAAAATGAGATTTCTGTTTGGCTGCACCACCACTGAGAATTACAACAATCAATCCTGGAGGTTTCAAGCAGCAAGAGGTTTTAGTTCACATGAAAACACATAATGCTTCTCACATCTGGCTAGCAGAGCCACAGCTTTAACTCTCATCAAGTGCTTTGTGAGCAAGGAATGAATGGGTGGGTTTCCAATTAGTACTGCTCAACATGATGAGGCTATGACAGAGAAGGCAACTCTGAAAATAAGAGGGTGGGGACAGAATGAACGGCCCTTGCACAGTGGAAAATGGAAAGCAGAGCTGTCAGCACAGGGATCCAGGGTTTCAGAGGAGTGTGGAGAAACACTACATGCCCTGGTATATGCAGTTTGTTTGGCCAAGACATGCAGTGAAGCATACAGCCTCCTAAATCTGCCTCCAAAAGCCACTGCTATCTAGCACGAGCCTTCTCTGAAAATAGATCAGAGCTTTGGTATTCCATATTACTCAGGTATCATTACCAAAGAAAAGGACAACTATTTTTTTCCCTCTGGGGATGTAAGAGAGGGGAGAAGCCACAATTAAAAAAAATAAATTACACAAAATGTCAACCTTAAAAGACTTGACAGAAGAGATCCCACTGTCTGGCTGTCTCTGGTAGTCGTATCTGGAGAAAGGCCCTTTCAGCACTGCTCCTGTGTGCTTTAAATCAACTGTCTCTTCAACTGCAATGTTCCCCCAGTGAGACACCTCAATGACCCGGGTCATGCTGGTGATGGTCAGGAACGGACTGTTATTTTCATAGTGCACCTTCAGAGTGTCCTAATAATGAGAAAGGATAAACTGTTAGACCTGAAGTCAGCAGCAACCTTTCTTCACAATTATCTGTGTCCCACAGAGAAACCTCCTGGAAAAACTGCAGTGAGGTGCAGCTGTTTGCACGGAAAGGCTGGAGCCACCCCAGCCCAGTTCACAGAGGGTCCTGAGTACCTGGGGACACTCACGGGTCACACCCCACATGCCTGGCAGAGCTGTGATGGTGAGAGGGCTAAAGATGCAGTCTGTCCCACTGCAAACACACCCCTGCCAGAACACAGACTTGATTGGTTTGCTCTGTGGACACCAAGCAGTGGTCGGCAATCACATCTGCACCAGGAGCACCTCGCTGGAGCACACATTCCCAGCCTGCCCGCAGGCTAACTCAGCCTCAACCTGTGATTCCTGCACAAAAGCCTCTGCTTCCCACTCTCCAGCCTCCGAGACACAGGTGCCGTGTTTGCAAGATGCTTTCTGCAGAGCCACAACCTCCTTGCACAGACATTTACCTGGCTGTACGGAAGAATGTCCTTGAAGGGGCCATACTCAATCATGTCTTCAGTGCGGGAAGGGTTGCCCAGCTTGGTGTAACTCTCCACGTTCCTAGAGGCCAGTTTGACTCGGGTAGTTTGGGTCTTGGTGAAGTATGGCGAGTAGAAATAGTGATTTCCTTCAAAGACCACAAACTGCTTCTCGCTTTGGGTGATGTGGGTGGGATAGGGCTGCAGGACGTGCGTGAAAACCATTTCAACAGACACACGGACCTTGGCTCCTGGTGCCAATGGAGATGGCAGCTTCACAGAGAAGAACTTTCCACTGCAGGGGAGAAGAACAGGTAAGCCATGTGAGATATGCCGAGAGAGCAATCAGATCCAACATCTCCTGTGGATGGGAGCCTGTGTATCACATGGATCATGTGTGACTGTGGCCAGTTATTTGATTTGCTCCTCAAAAGACACACAGATGTCTTGTCCCAGAGGGTGTGCTTGCTCTGGGCTGGGGAAGCAGGACAGGAGGCAACACAGGGTGAACTGTGTCCAGGCACAATTACAGTCTTTGCCTCACAAAGGCACACGGTCCCGTAGTGGAAAGGGAACAGTGACACGTGCCCCTCCCTAGTTCTGCATTTATAAAGCACCCTTCAGCAGGGGTGTTCTCATGCTTCTCCAGATGACAAGAATCATTTGTATCAAGAGCAAGCATGTGCAAATGTCCAGAAGACAAATCACAAATATCTTCAGCACCTGCTCCCACAAAGTCTGCTCATCCTCAGCTTTTTGCTCACAGGATTTGAAAATGAGCGTGGTTTTGGACTGAGGTACTACAGAAAGAAATGAGGTTTCACCAAAGAGGCACCAGGTGGACCAAGGTGGTGACAAAAGAGAATGGACTTCAAATCATGCCCGGTGGCCCCAGAGCATGATCACATGAGGCCCACAGCTACATCAGAAACCCTGATCTACTGTGGTGATTTAACTCCACAGTTACTGCCCTCTGACACCCAGCAGCACCGTGCTCCTGACACACTTTAGAAGCAGCCTTTATTTCTCAGCTCCTGGAAAGCACCTGCCTGCCCAGTCTTGCAGCAGGGACACAATATCCCAAGCCTGGCAGCGCAGAGCCTCGGGCAGACAGCACCCTCTGTCCCTGCAGCAGGTGACAGCCCATGCTGGGCCGCAGTACCCAGCGCCCTGTGGTACTCCCCATGCCACAGGCTAAGAGCAGTGCTCTGGGGACACAGCCAAAGAGCACTTCCAACCTCTCTGTAATCACCACCACCAAGCATTTCAGGCCCCCAGTGGGAGTAATGGGGAAGGGCATGACTCTAGCTATAATGCTTCTCCTACCTGATGTCCCTTAACGGAGGAACAGGACATTACTTAAGGCACTGAGTACAGCTGAGCCCCCTTGACAGCAGCTGAGCTGCATTTAAGAGAAAGATTCCCTCTCCTCATTAGCAGCTTTGGGTGGCTATGAGAAGCAGGTACCTGCTGCTTGTGTCAGGCTCAGTGCAGAGCTCTAAACAGCGTGTGCTGTCTCCCAAGGGAAGAGCACCTGAGGGACTGGAATGCCTGACTTGGGCTGCAGGAACTGGGTCTGACTGCTTGTGCAAACTGTGTTCCCCAGCTCTGCAGCACGCCAGGATGCAGCCTGAGCAGAGGGGATCTTTTCAGGAACAAAAGACTCCAAGGATCTCCAGGTATGTGGGACTGGCGTTGTTCTTCTCCTCCACCCTGAGGACAAGGGTAAAACCCAGATGCACAACCTTAGAGGGTGACACTCACCTTTTGCCCTTAACTTTAGTCTCTCTCACTTCCAAGGTGTTCTCCTCCTCTTCCTCCCCCTTCACCTGTTCCAGAACAACAGACTGATCAGTGTGCTGCTGGTTAAAGGACTCTGTAGGGTCCCTGCCCACATCTCAGGTGGGTGCCCCCCGAGAAAGCACAAGCCACTGTAACTCGTGCAAATCCCCATCAGCTGCTCTGGTGTTTCCTACAGCAGCAGAGGGGCGAGCGGGCCCCGGGAACCCGAGCTGGGCACCGGGCAGCCCCGGGACGGGCACCCTGTGGCACTCGGGGGAAGGCGCTGGACCCAGCCCCGGGGCTGCGGCCGCTCTCGTTACAGCACTAATAGCTAATTAGCCATTAATTAGCATCTCTCTCGGCTTCCGAGCGCGCACCGCTCTGCCACCGCCCCCCTGCTCCGGGTGAGGACCCCGAGCGGAGCGCGGGCACAGCCCCTCCCGGCCGCCACGCTGGCTGCGGGCAGCGCCCGGCCCGGCCCCGCCGCGGTGCCGACGTGT
>VZRW01010204.1:668167-680179 GCA_013398125.1 Aegotheles bennettii | reverse complement strand
GCGCGAGTGCCTGAGGAGAGAGCCCGAGCGGGGCCGGCCCCTCCCGCGCCCCGGAGCTGGCTCCGTCCCGGCCGCCGCCTCCCTTCCCGCTGCCTTCCAGCGGCAATCCCGGGGCTGCCCGCGGGAGCTCCCAGGCCTGGCCAGGCCTCGGGGCTGTCCAAGCGCCGGTGGGGCGGCCACCACCCGCTCGGCCCTGCGGAGGGAAAGCACGGCCAGGCCCGAAAAAGAGCAAAAAGCGTTCATAGCGAACAGTCGGGGCGTCCGTGTGCGCTTGGGGCTCCCCTGAGCCGCCACACGGGGCTGGGTCACGCCAGGGCTCCCACAGCCGCGGTGGCGAGCGGCCGCACGCGGGGTGCCCGGTGTGGGGGTCATGGTGCCCGTGGTGACCCCGCTGGGGTAGCGAGCTTTGTCCCACGGGCATTCTGGCTGCCACTGCTCCGTGAGGCCGCTCAAGCCAGATCCCAGCCTTCCACTAAAACAGAGCAGCCCTGGCACAGTGAGCAGCCCTGGGCGAACACAGGCCAGGAGAGCTGGAGGAAGGACAATGTCTGGTGGTTTAACACATGGCTGGGGAAGGGGTGATGGACACTTTATTCCCAAACATCCAAAGCGGATCAAAGCAAGGAACGGGTGCTGTGTGCCATGACTGCCAGAGCAGGGCTTCTGCCTGCGAGCCCCATGGGACAGCAGACTCTTAATGTTTGCGTGATGTGATCCAGGGCTCGACCTTTCTTTGAGATCCCAGCATGAGTCACGGAGATAATTCTTTGAATTGGCCTGAGATTGCCAAGTATCGGAAGGGGATTTCCTGAATGTTGTGAGTTTGGATCTGGAGTCAAACAGTCCCTTGGCAAAGGCCAAATAAAATGGCCTGTCCTCGTGTGCTGTGTTGTCAGGAGGATGGAGATAGGCTCTTCTCAGTGATGTCCAGTGATGGAACAAGGGGGAATGGCTGCAGTTGGAACATAGGAGATTTCGGGTGAACATAAGGAAGAACTTTTTCACTGTCAGAGTGACAGAGCACTGGGACAGGCTGCCCAGAGAGGCTTTGGAGTCTCCTTCTCGGGAGACATTCAAAACCTGACTGGATGCACTCCTGTGTGACCTGCTCTAGGTTGTCCTGCTCTGGCAGGGGGTTTGGACTAGATGATCTTTCGAGGTCCCTTCCAACTCCTAATATTCTGTGTGTGTGTGTGTGTGTTCAAACCAGCATCACCTCGTACCTGGCCTTCCCTTTCTCCCCTTGCTGCCCCCCCAATTCCCATCATGGAAATTTTCTTGGCAAATGACTTTGATTTCCCTTTGATTTATTTCGGCGGCAGAGCCATGGGGTTGGCAGCTGGCCTGCCAGCATGTCCTAGTGCAAGCGGTTTTGTCACCATGTTTTGGGTGATCTTCTATTAACACAACAGGAGATGGTTGCAGGGATGGGTGTTCAGCGCCTCAGCCTCATGCTTCCAGCTAGGGAAACGTTCCTGGTCCCTCTGCTCTCCAGGAAAAGTGTGTTTATCTTGGCACTCTTCTCTGAAGCGCTGGGCTTTGGGGCCACGGGAACTGGGTAGGCAGGTTTGGGGAGAAACAACCACGAAACATGGGTGGCTGAGCCAAACCACTGGCTCCCATTTCAGGCTGGCCAGCAGTGCTGTGTCTGGGCGCTCCCTCCAGTTGTCCAGGTTGGTTTTGCCACGGAAAACTCCTTTGCTAGGAACAGCTGTCACTGTCCTTCCTTCAACCCTGGCCTCCATGTCACAGGGAATGAATTAACTCCAGGCTGCCTCTTGAATAACACACACAGCTCCAGCCTTTATTTCCCCTCTCTCCCTCAGGCAGTTTCTCCTGGCAAAGAGAATGAAAGAAATAAATGCACATTCCCCTTGTGTCTGGAGATAATTGGGCTTCAGCCCTTACATCCCGGGCCAAAGGTTGCTCTCGGATGGGTTCAGCCCAGGGCCTGGATCTGAGCTTGCTGGCAAAAGCAAAAGTTTCAACATCTGACCCATCCCAGCCCCTGGCACGCTCTGAACCAGGTTGTTATACTCTAACCCCGTGTTCAGATCCATTTCTAATTGCAATAATTGAGTCATGCCAAGCCTGTGCAGCCTCTGTTCCAAGACTTCAGCCCTACCACATAGGCTGAATTTATCTTTGGGTTGGAAAGCTGCTACCTTCAGGTTTCTTACTTCAAGGATGAGTTTGGCCCTGCTGGCCCCTTGCCCTGCACATTGTGTAGACCTTTCAGCTTGCACCGAGCGGGGCCAGGCTGTTGTTCCTTCATACGTGGGTTCAGTTAACATCTGGGATGGGGCCAGTGGGGCCAGCCCCTGGCTGGGTGTACTGGTTGTTGGCTGGGATAGGTTGTGGTGCCTGTGACCACCCAAGGCCAGTGCCAAGCAGCAGTGAGAGCCAGGAGTCCACGGGCACTTTATTTTTCTCCCCTTGTGTGTGTTTTTTTTCCTAACTTTGCCCATTGTGGGGAATGTGTCCCTCCAGCAGTAACACCCCAGAGAGCTACGGGTCAGGAAGCAGCACAAGAGAGGTGACCAGACCCCAGCCCAGCTCCAGGTGACTTTCTGCAGAGAGAGCACCTCGCCCTCAGGGACCAGGAGCAGTCGCCATGGAGCTGGTGCCAGCCCAGCCGCCTGCCAAGGGATGAGGGCAGTCTGATGGATGCCTCTGGCAGGGTAAGCCATGGACAGAACTGCACCCCAGGAAAAGCCCCACGCTCTTCTGTTTCTATAGGACTGATGCCAAACTCAGCTGTGTCATCTGTCAAGGCAATTTGTTCTCAAGGAGGAAAGGAAAAGGTGTTTTCCTGGCTGTGATCACAGGAGTACACCAAAGCCTGTAGCAGCGGGGAACGGGATTTATCCTGGTGTGATCGCAATACCCGCAGGGAGCTTGCACCAGGAATATGCAGGGACCACGGTATAATTAATGTACTGCTCTCTGGGGAGCCCAGGAAAGGGGCTGGAGGTACTAAACAGGGCTGTGCACATGTGGCAGAAGTCATCCTGGTAACACCTTAGCTCACAGATTTTAATACAAATCTAACAGTGATCCTGAGAAAAGCACAGGCACGTGGCTGCTGCAATGACAGAGATAAAACTCTGTGCTTCAGATAGGTGTTTCACGGTTTAATCCTGCCCGTGTGAATGAAGGAGGCAAAGGACACTTCTGTGTCTCTATTCAGTCCCGAGCACAGGTACAACCAGGCTGAGTGATGGCAGAGTTGACTCAGCCATGCTAAGGGCCTCGGAAAAGCAGCTGGGGAAAAAAAAAAGTATTCTTCCAGTTTCATTATTTTTACAACCTAATTTTTCAGCTAGTCAGCACAACTCACACTGAGCCTCTGCCAAGCAAAACACACCGTGACTCTGGCTCAGGGCTCGCCTGAGATTTCCATGGGAGTGGGTGGGTCTGGAGGGGGCTGGCTGGGGCTCAGCTCCTCCGCGGTGTTCGGCTGCGCTGGAAACGTGTCCCACCTCCACACTGAGACCGTGCTGATGGGGCCCCGTCTGCTCACGGGGCTGCTCCTCCGGGGTTCCTCAGGTTACTTTAGGAATCTGCAGTAGCTCCCCTTACAATGTTCACCTTTCTTTAAAATAATTTCTTCTTGGGTGTCTGGGTTTAGAAAGGCCAGGGCAAGCCACAGCTCAGAGACAGAGTTTGCTTCTGCTACTCCCTTCCACCCCCCTCGGGAAATGGAAGGGGAATAAGGAATAAAGGCTCAACGGTTGGAAATTAAAACTATAACATTTAATGGAACAGGGAGGGGGAGTAACAGGTGGGGAANGGTGGAGAAAAAAGAATATATATATACAAATCTATACAACCCGACTCTGACGATTGCCGATACAAGCTCCCGAAAAGCCCTGCACTGCACAAGCCGAGGGGAAAAAGTCCAAAGCCCCCCCAGCACCCGATGCAGTCGGATCCCGCAGAGCACGTGGAGAGCTGGTGACAAAAGGCAGGGCTTCTCCTCCGGGCCGGCTCCACGTGCTGATCGGGAACAAGCAGAAAGTAAAGAGAGGGAGAAACTCCCTATTCTCCTGGCTTTATAGAGCTTGGCAGGAAACGGGCGGGAATATCAACACCCCTGACCCCTTTTCACAAAGGGTCCTAAACTCCACCCCTCCCTCTTCGGGTAAGATTTTGCCTGTTCCCTCAAACTATAACATTGGGTTTTAAAAAAAATCTGTTTGCCTTCCCACATTAGACCATGAAACTCAGAAAAACTAATGGAGAAACCTGGCTGTGCACAGCAATTGTACAAAGCATCAGGAACCAGACAGGAAAACCTGCTGGAGGAAAACAGGAGAGCATCTGTGAGTCTTGTAAGGGGGTGAGACCACTGTGCTACAGGTATTGTCACGATGGAGAGGAAAAAACTGCAGCAGGGACACTTTGGCTCGGGTGGGTATGGATTTTCTACAGGATCAGAGCATGTCTGGGATAGAGGGGACAGTGCTGGTTTAACTGTATCAGAAAATCAGGGCTCCCACCCCAGTACTTCCCAGTCCCGGGTACAACACCCACTTTGAACCAGTGGCCTGTCTGCCTGGCACCGCAGCGTGGGGATGCCCTTGCAGGGGGGTGTCTGCAATGCCAGAGCAGGCGTAAGGACAGGGTTTGAAAAGACAAATAGTGCCTTGCACAGAGAACCAGGGGGCAGGGAAGCTGCTGTGCTTCCACACCGGAGCGGGAGGCGGAGGGTCCGATGGGCAGCGAGGGAGATGCTGGCTCCCGGGGCAGCGCTGCAGATGGGCTGCATCCAGCGCTGCTGCCACGGCCTGCCCTGGGATCACCCACCTGCCAGCTGCAACCTCCCAGGGCCGGCGGTGGGGGCAGAGAAACGGGGACAAACACAGTCCAGGAGCACCCAGCGGGGACCCGCACGCTGCAAGGGTGCGTGGGGGCACCCAGCCTGGTGGGCCTGGGCAGGAGCCGCAACAGAGGGGCCCTGCGGCTGCAATGCCGCTTCTGCCCCGCCTGGGCTGGGAGATGGAGCTCGTTTCTACCTGCGTGGGGCGGCAAAAAGCCCGCAGGTGGGGGGGCCGGGCCCTGCCTGGGCGCTGCTGGTGGGTGGTGATGGACCAAAGCCACCCGAACACGAGGGGGTGATGGGGAGCTGCTGCGGGGGTCACCGCAGCGTCCCGCTGTCACCGCTGTCACCGCCGTGCTGTGGAGCTGCCGCGGTGCTCAGTGCGGCTCCGGGGGTGGCTGCGGGAGGTGGGTTTGTGTCTCCAGGGAGGGCCGCGGGGCCCTGGTGCAGTGCCCAGGCTCTCAGAGAAGCACGAATGTGTTTGTCCTTCTGGCCCCGTAAGGTCCTGCAGATACGGTGCCAGGAGCCACCTCGGTACAGTGGAGTCCCAGGGCCACCGTCCCGTCCTCGGTGTCAGTGAGGAGCCAGGAATTGCCACTGCCCTCTCCAGTACAGTCACAGTTTCCACCTTTGCATGGAATCCACTGTGTGCACCCTCTTCCCCAGCTTGTTTTTGGGAAGCAAAGTGCTTGCTTGGAAGCCTGGCCTTCACTTGGAGTTCAAACCTGGATCTTAAAGCCTCACCTGACACAGACAGCAGGAAGTTGAGGATCCCACCGAGAGCAGCAAGAGGGGGTATTTGCAGATTGGCAGCTCTTGCTATGCCTTCTGTTTCCTCCAGGAGCGCTGTGTTTGTGCTGTGCTCAGTGTGAGATAATGCAGGTTTCTCACCACGTTACTAAATTTTGGAATCCACGGGCAGGGACTTCCCTGCATGGTGTTCTGCCAAGCACCTGCTGGGATTCACAGCCCCTGTGCCTCTGCAGGGCTCAAGCCTGACCCAAGCTTGGCGGCTCATGGACCTCAGGAGTGCGTCTACATGGCGGCCTCAGTGTCCCCAGAGACAGTCCCATCCTGCCCTGCCAGGTGGCTGGTGGTGATTCCTTCCCACCGCAGGCTGTTTTGTGTGACCCCAAAAGAGGGCGCATTAACCCTCTGTGAGCAGCACTGGTCTGCAGCAGTGAATGTGATTGTGCTTTCATGGTGAGAAAAACACTGATGGTCACGGGACAAAGAAACTTGAGGGTAGAAGACCATTCTTTCGTATTAGTGTCTTTACTGAGGGGTCTGAGGCTTCTCACACAGCTCCCCTGCTTGTCAAGAAATGCCCGATACGGCGTTTGCACTGTTTTTCCATGATTTGCAGGCACTGCTCTGCAGGTGGACTCGCTCCAACAGAAAGGATGGGGGGCAGTGGAGTGTGTAGCCCCGCACAGGTCACCCAAAAGCAGCTAAAAGACACCCTTAGCCTCTGCCCTGTCCTCCAGCCAGCCGGCCCCAGCTCTGATGTTGGGGTGGCCCCTGTGGCTGAAGCAATTTGGCAGAGGGCAGGAGTGCAGATGTTGCTCAGGCTGGCGTCGTGCTGGTGTAGATGGGATAATGCATCTTCTGTAGCCTGGTTGCCCTCAGGCTGGCCGAGGACTTCACTGAAGGAGACAAACCCAGAGAGATCCTGTACATCTAAACACAGTAAGAGGTGCTGTTTTCCATTTGCCAGGAATTCAGGCAGGGATATAGAGTCAGTTCTAGAGTGCTAGAACAGAGTAATTGAAGCTTTAACACCCACTTATAACCATTTCTTTTTTAGATGGTTGTGCTTTGCAGGGCATTCCTTCAATTTGGTGCCTGGGGGATTTGCAAACAGTGAGTCATAACTCCCTGGGGTCAAAAATGCAGCTGCTGAGGCACCAGGCATTGAAAAGTGTTGTCCAAGATAAAAGCAAAGCCAACCTCACTGCCCACACACCCTTATCCTTCAAGGCTGAGTATCTTTGTCACCCTCTTCGAAAACACGCTCTCAGAATTATACAGCTTCTTGTGGTTGCCATTGATACGGAATTTACTTCTCCTTTTAGAGCAGACAAGAGGGGATTGCGAAAATCTGTGACTTGAAAGAGTCGAGGCACATAGATCTGAAATGAATATGCAGCACCCGGTACCTGCAGAGAGGTGGCTGGTGTTTGAGGAGGGAATCACACCTCGGGACATGTCCATGTTCTTCCCAGGGAGGGTCCCAGGAGAGCTCCCCGAGCCTCTGCAGGCACCCCTGGCTCCCTGCACCCAGGATGGACCTGCAGACCCATGAGAGTGTGCATGCAGCCAGTTCGGTTCCTACCCATCGAGCACCACCTTTGGGACATCTTTTGGCACCGACTCACCGCTAAGGAAGCAGCGACGTGTGAGTCACCTGTCCCATAAAGTGTCCCACTCACACTGGTCATGTGGCACCAGCTCCTGTTCCATGACACGTGCTGGGTACAACAGCAGCATGACATGGCCACCTTTGCCACAAAATGTCTGGTTGCAGAGCTCACATGGCTGGGCCAACCCATTGCACAACGCCCTGTGCAGAGGAGAGCGGTGGCACACGACCTGTGGGTCCTGCAGAGCATTCCAGGCACTGGCAGCCATGGGCCTGTCCTGCCTGTCCCCATGGCTTAAGAGCCACTAGTGCCATGAGCTGAGAGGTCTCAGGCACACCAGACCTTCACTGTGAAAGTTTTAGAGCTTGGTAAACAACAGCTTGCAGAACCTACTGCTTTGGTAACAAAACCTGGATTCCTGAAGAAAGGCCAGTTCTGCAAAGGCCCGTGAAGTTCTGTGCTGGCTGTGTGCACTTCTCCCCATACCTATTTTTATACCATTCCTTCAGTTTAAAAAGCCTTTCAGAAATGTCCTTGTTCAGAGGGACCCTGACCTGACAAAGTAACTGACTCACTCTGGCCTCAGGGAAGTTACTTCACTCCCTGGATCATCTTCTGCACTTGAATACTGAGAACAATCATATGAAATTACCCAGTATACCTCCAACGCAGCTGTAAAAAATTAATTAGCTGGTATTTAGCACTGGCTGTAAAAGTGGGAAGGTGCTGGTGGTGTTGGAGAACCTCTGTAGTTGGGCAGGCCAGCTGGGAGTCCTGCTGGAGACTCAGGTGACGGCCACTATTTGTGTGACAGCCTCTCAGGGTTACAGTCATAAATAGGATGTAGGCGCCTCTCTGCCCCTGAGCCCAAAGTCTGGACCACCAAAAGAACTTTCTGGCTTCTATTGGTCCAGGCTCCAGGTAACTGGTGCTGCCAAATGGGTAAGTTCAAAGCTGTGTGTGCCCATCTCACACTGTGGCACAGCAGCATGGTGTGGTTTCTCCCTGCCTGTCCTGCCAGAGCCAGTGTAGGCACTTGGCTAAGGGGACATCCCCTGTGCTCAGCACGTTGGCCACCACCTCTCCAGGAGGCTGACTCAAAGGCAGAGCAAGGGAGATACTGGACCTTCACATCTCGGGGAGTGAGCATTGCCAGCACTGCCGCCTCCCGCTATCAGAGGGATCACAACTCTGCAGTGGCTTTGTGGCTCTCGCTGCTGAGCTGGGGGAAGCTGTCAAACAAGTCCAAAGCTGTTTCTTTTATGTGCCAGTGTCTCCAGTGTCTGGTGTGAGGGAACGTGGCAGAATCATGCTTTGCAGCACTGCAGGTCAGCCTCTGTGCGGGGCTCAGGCGTCGATGGCTGCATTTAGACCTTTTATCAGCACTTTGTTTTTTTAAGATGCTCAGCCTCCAGCAGCTGCATTTTATCAGCGGGTGCAGATGCTGGTAATCCCTTGAGCTATGTGTGATGTCCTCTGCACCTCAGCAGAAGCTCGGATGGGAGATCTGCCATGAGATAACGTGATTGCAGTTGCTTCCTACAGTTGGTATCTGGTGATCAAGTCTTGTCCAGAGCTAGCTTTTGCTTTCATGTGTTGCTGCTGCATGATTTGGAAATCGTCTGAGGATTGCAAAGGTGAAGGCATTAGTAGATTACCAGAGTGGGATTTGTACTGCAGCAGGGATTAGAGGGCAGGCAAAAGGCTGGGGCTGTGCTCTTGCCAGTGAAAATGCTCATGTGGCCATGCAATAGCAGAAGATTCTAATGAAGAGAACGGCAGCAGAACTTGGATGACTCTGCTTTAGATGAGATAAATCGAAGGGTGACAAAGCCTGGAGTACAAAAGCAAGATATTGCATGTTTACTGTATTTTAGTTCTCCTTTTTTATTTTAGTAAATTAGATCATTATAATGATAATTTGAGGAAGCTGGTCTGGAGAGCCAAGGGTGACAAGAGGAAAGCGTTGCATAGCTATTTGAGAGAGGACGGCTCCACACAGGGATCTCCAGGCAGTCGGTTTTCACTGAGCAGCACAGCCACTGTGGGCTGGTGCTACATCTTTCTGGGCACAGAGGCAAAGAAGGGTCCCAGGGCTGAGCCCAGTGGTGAGGGGCAGGGGCTGCAGGACTCTGAAGAGCTGAAAAATGCTGGATAAGTATCAGGGGAATGAGCAGGCTCTTTGCAAGCTTTTATTGCCATGGATGGCCAGAGATGGGGGAGCTGTACATCCATGGGAAGAGGTTGAATGCCTCAGGCACTGTGGGGAATGTCAGACATTTGCAGCTGATGTCAGGATTTGTAGGTACTACAGCTACACCAGCTGCTCCCTGGACCTCTCTGCAGCCCTTCCGAAATCAGCAACCAGCAGGTGTTCTTGTATCCCTGTCCACTCTGCCATTTTATGGACTAAGAAGAGAAAGGAAGGGTCCCCTTTGGTCCAAGGACAAGAGCAAAGAGACATGCTATGTTTTATTGTCTCTAATTGGATCAGGAAGATCAGCAAACAGCGGTTAGATGTCACAAAGGGAAGAAAATCAAAGCTGGAGGCATTCTTCCTTCCAAATGGATCCTTTTTTATGGGTTTTCATTAGGTTTTAGTATTATCAAGTGGTCAAATGAGGAATACAGCTTTCTTCATAGGCTACTGAAACAGTGTGCTGGGCTGCACCGTGCCCTGGTTCCTCCACGTGTTTATTCTGGAGGGGAGGTGTGTGTGTGTCTGTATGGCCAGGCAAAACACAAGAGCCACCACTCAACACTCCTGTTTGCCACTTCCTTACCGCTGTTTCTCTGCCTCCATTCTGCCACTGTGAATGCAGTGTCACTGGTGCCAAAAGCCAGGCGCCCAGCCTGGGCCCTTCTGCGGGCACTTGTCCTCCAGAGTGCCAGGAGTCGTGTGTTCCTCAAGATAGGATCTTACCTTGTTGGTCTGAGGGAACGCTGCATTCCCACAGAGATCACAAACAGCTATGGCGTGACACAGCTGTTGGTCACACCAAGAAAGCGAGCAAGTGACACAGGAACTTGGTAGGAGGTTATCCTCATCCAGAGGTGATAGATGGTGCCCGATCGCGCTGTGATGGAGGAGGAAGGAGGAAATTTTACCCAGTTTTTGATTGCTTTTCACATTGTATAAACAGGAAGAAAAAAAGAAACTTTTTAGGAAAAGAGAGCTGAGGAACTCTGTAACTCACCGCTAATGCCTGCTCGTAGCAGCCCAGCGTGTGGGTCTCCTGTTAAAGTGGACTGGGGTGAGCCAGCACTCTGCCTTATCACCTGCTGATATGCCCAGGGCCCACAGCCCTGCAGCCGAGCTGAGGGGACACCTCCCTCCCCACCCAAAGAAAACGTGTCTGGGAGGGTTTTATCCATCATTTCACTAATCAAAGCTTTTCCTCTTTTGTCCAGTCTGGGTTTTAACTGGTACCAGGTTACTCTGCAGCTCTTTGCATCTAAGGGGCACCTCAGAAGTACTAATGAACTGGATGTCCCAGGCTCCCCCTCTTACGAGATGGATTGGTAACAGTGATACAGTCCTGCAGACAGAGAAATGAACATACAGAGCTGGTGGTGAACTTCCTGGCATCGTATGAGGAGAGCACAGCAGTGCTGGCTCCCCTTCGCCTTTTCTCAGTCTGCATTTCCACAACTTGACCCAGCCGGAGGACCGGTGGCTGTGTCCTGCCTCACCCACTCCTTCCCTTGCCTGGGGCGCACCCTGCGTGAAGCCAGCTAAGCTGGCAGAGGATTTGTCTGTGCTGCTGTTGTCAGTTATCAGCAGACTTTGTGCTGAAGTGACTCAGGGCAGGGTCAGCCAAGAGCTGGCGCTGCCATGCGGGAGGGAGAGCATGACAGTGAGCACCTGAAGTTGGCTTGGGCTGGGCTGCCCTTTGGAGTGGAGATGGCTCCTGCTGCAGGCAGCACACGGGATCCTCTGGGCAACAGAGCCACTGAGCCGGGCTCGGGCCCCTGTCTGACTTCTGTGGAGTAGGACACTCTGTGTATCTGCAACAGGCAGCCCTCAGAAGGGACTTGTGCCACACTCAACAGACAACAATGACTTTAAGAGCACCCTTGCCGTGCTGCACTGCCATTGCTCTATTGACCTCACAGCACTCTGTGAGCATCGATGGATCCAGCCTCACAGCACTTCCCCAGGCGAGCGTTCCCGTTCCCAGGTGGCACACAGGGACACGTTACCCTACAGAGGCGAGTGCTTTGCCTAATGATATGTGCCAGATTTGTCTTGGGACAGAAGGAAGAGCAAAGCTCTTCCAACAGCCAGCTCTGCAATCTCACCGCCCATCAGTCCCTCGGTGCCAGGCTGCCACGTTTGTCTCTCTCATGGAGCTATAAGTAGCTTCATTCCTTCTATCTCTATAATTAGCTCTAAAAATACTTTTTTTCTTTGGTTGCTTCAGTTTTTGTTTTCCTGAGTTCACAGGTGAACAAACCCCCCAGCAGCCGTGTGACCGGGATGAACAGAATATTCCCAATTGCCGAGTAAGAGCATGGACCTGCAGCCCTCACGCAGGGCACAGAACGTGGGTTCCCCTGGCAGCACCAGGACGGTCCCTGTGCCGTGGGTTTGGGTGCTGCAGAGCTCACATGAGCCTGATTCACTCACACGATTGATCCTGGGCCTGGTCACTGCCCGATCAATCGCCCCCAATGGATCTCAAATTGCCATGGTTTACTTTTCCCCGTTTCCCTGACAAACGCTGTTCCCGCTCCCTCAGCCCGGGTCGCTGCTGCAAATAAAAACATCCCAAGGGCCGGATCCGTGCCCCGGTGCCCCCGCCCGTTACTGCCGAGCGCAGGAGC
>VZRW01010204.1:640822-667640 GCA_013398125.1 Aegotheles bennettii | reverse complement strand
CGCTGCCCCCGCGGTGGGGTCAGGCGGCCGGCGCCGCCCTCCCCGGAACCGGGCCGGGCCCGTCGCTGCCCCGGAACAATGGAGCCGGGCCGCGGGGGGCTCCCCGGGAAAGGGCGCCCGGCTGGGAGGGTCCCGCAGGCCCCCGCTGAGCCTCCTGTGCGGGGAGGCTCAAAGAGGCCCGAGGTGGCACCTCCCGGGGAGCGGAGCGCATTGTCCGTGACGTGCGGCGCTGCCGGAGCTTCCCCTCAAGGCGTCTGAGGGCAGCCGGGGCCGAGGGTGGCCGGGGCGCTGGCTCGGGGGGCACGCACAGATGCTGCTCCGGGTGGTCGGTGGAGAGGGCTTCCGAGATGAGCAGGCAGCCCTGGGAGCAATTACTGTGACAAAACAGGCGGCCGAGGAGCCTGGCAGTTATTGCGAAAGGGGCTCTTGGCGTGTGTGGAGCCTGAGTCAGTGCCGAGAGGCGCTGGAGTGGATTCTAGGAGTGCTTTTGGCCGTGAGTGTGTAATAGAGTAAATTAAATGATAGATACGTTATTAGTCGGTTGGTATATATAGACTAATAAACATGGAAATATCTAATTGTTGTACTTAAGACAACTGTCCTGTCTCCTCTGTAAATAGAGGGATTGTTTTAGTAGTAAGACAGCTGCAAAAAAGCCTTAATCTGAAGGAAGACAGGTAATCTCAGCATCAAAATGAGCATGTCTTACCCAGTAACTCCAGACCCTTTGAGTCAAAGCTGGAATTCTCAGTATTATCTCTGAAAACTGAAAGCACTTGCTGATAAGCAGAGCTGTTGTGATGTGTGTGTGAGGTTTTTATGTGTAAACTGAGAGCACGTGACAGAACAAAGTCCTCCCAACTGTAAGCAAGCTGCTCTTTGTTTGACAGTTGCTAATATGGAAGCCGTAAAGCTTCCAGTGCTTGCCAGGGCTGGCCTGTGCCTCCCACCCTGTGTTTCCCTGTGGGAGCTGGGGCTGAGGGAAGTGGGGAGTTCTCATCTTAGGGGAGCAGTGCAGAACCAGCTGTGCCACGCATGTGGCTGGCTGGGGTATGAAGGCTGCACCGAGCTGTGGTGGTGCCAGTAGTGTATGATGGAAGCTGCAGCCTGGCTGTGCCTCCAGTAGAGCTGGGCTGCTGGAGTCGATGCACCCTGCTCTCTCCAGAGCTGTATGCGAGGTTAAAGTGGGTGGAGTAATCTGAATATTCCCTGTTAAATAACCAGGGCTCCATTGCTGTACTTATTCAGGAAGAACAAGTATACTTGTCTCTCTTTCCCCCCTCCCCCTTGTGACTTCCACCAGCTGACTGAACACATGACAGCCCTCCATGGACTAATGAGTAGACCCACCATGCCTGGCCTGAGCCCTCAGAATCCAAAGCAGCTCTAATACGGGTGCTTTCAAGAGCTGCTACTGCTTTTGTTGGGGTTTTTTGTGTGTGTGTGCTGTTATGGTGCAGAAGAACTGCAAGGTGGGGTTAATCTGACCCCTCAATAAGGAAAACTTCCAAACCCCAGTAGTGGTTCCTTGCTCTGCTGTCCTGCAGTGAGCTGTGTGACTGATCAGATGCGAAGCAGTGGCTATGTTAAACTTCCCTCTTCCCTGTGGTGTCCTACAGTGGTCTGTGTCCTCAAATACCCTACTGATAGTTCAGCGTGGCACACTAGGAATTGCACTGTAAAAGGCAAAAGTGCCGAGTTAAGAATTCGGGTAACTCCATTGCAGAGGCTGTGCCCTCCTCCAGTGAACCCAGCTCTGTGCTGAGCAGCACAGACATGTTACAACATTAATGAATCCTTAACTGAAAGTGGGAAATGTGCAAGCTCTGCTGTAAGCTCTCCTCTGGAACCACCTGGGGAAGATACCACTTTCCCTGGGTAACCACCCAAACTGTGTGCCAGCAGGCAGGGGGGCCACCACATTCAGTCTCTGCAGCACCTTCTGAAAGCTCCTCTTTAGAGACCCTTGTGCTGGAAGGTTGTGTGAATTACCTGTCGGGGCAGATCTCTGGCAGAGCTTGTCCTTGAGGAAACGTGACAATTACAATCAAACCATCTGTGCAAAACTATAAATAGCTTTGTCCCTAACATGGATGGGATATTGGTCTGACTTCTCTGTGAAAATGAAACTGGTTTATGCAGAACTTAGTGTTTGACTGTAAACAAAATTGCTTGTGCTTGGTTGGGGTGCGTTTTTAATGCTGCATCATGAGAGGTGTCTGGGAAGCTCCAGTTTGGGAGTAAGGGCTGTGGAATAGAGCTCTTGGACATTTGTCTTAAACTGGTGGATACGCAGGCCCTCGGATACTCCCTGGTGGCTCTCCTTCCTGTTATCATATAACAATTCCTTTTATCAACTGCTTCAATTACTGAACATGTACAGAATCCTCACCTTGCATGCCACCAGCTCCCTAATGTCTTCTGGGCTTCTCCTTGGCTGTGCCCTGAACTGCTCCTAAGCCCTTGTCACCAGGGCCTGATGGACCTCAGGTTCCCTTGCAGAACTGTGGAGTAATGCAGAGCTTGTTGCCTTGGTGGGAGGGAGTCCAGGTGAGGCCTCACCTGAATGCTGGGCACTGGTCTGATTACATGCTGCTTGCCTGACAGCAATCCTGCATCCTTTGGATGCTGAAGGACTTCATCCTCGCACAGCATTGTTTTGATAATTGCAGTTTAATTGCCTGATGGGTTGGAGTTCAGTTGGCTTCCCCCTGCAGCTTCCTGAAATGCTCTCTCGTAGTTGCTGTGTTCCCAGCCTGTGGGGATGAAAGGGTTACTGCCTGCAGTGACCATCCAAACGTGAGCTGCGCATCCATGAGCCGGATCAGATGTGGGTGGTTCATTGAATGGCAATGGTTAAATGCCCTTTCTCGGTTAGCCTGCAGCGAGCTGCTCTGCTGAAGATCGTATTCCCTTGAAATGCACCTTGGATAAAACTTGCAGACGAGTGCCCAAGGTCAGCGACTCGCCATGTGCTGGTCAGAAATAGCAGTGGTGAAGGGATACCCCTCTGTCACATGGCTGCTCTCTGCCCATCTGTGTGCTTGTTGCTCCCATGCCCCGGTGCCGGGGCTGGATGCGGCGCTGGGACCGCGTGTGCTGCTGCATCCTCGGCTCCCGGAGCTGCCCTGGTGATGTCATTGTTGCTGTCAGGCTGCTCCCGGCGAGGCTGAGCCTGCTCCTCTGCTCCAGTGCCAGTGCTCGGCCACGGGGAAGCTGTGTCAACACTGCTGCTGCTAACTCACGGTCAGTGACAGGGAGGGACGGAGCTCGGCAAGGCCACCGGGGGGTTGAGCCACAGCTGATCTCACACAGCCTTGGCTTCTCTTGCTGGGAACCCATTCCTGAGGCTGTGGCTGTTTGCACCCCTCCTGAAGCTTCACTGCCCTTTGAGGTGGGGTTGAAGTGCAGACTTGTAGCACAGATTCATGTTTGTAAAACTTACAGGCACTTGGTGTAGTGAGTGACTTGGTCTTGCCTCCATAACTATTTAAAATGCTAACTTAAGGTGACTGGTTCTATCTAACTGTACCTGCATGAGTTTAAAGCAGAAATTCCTGGATGAAATGGAGCAGATCTCTGTACTTCCGATTAAGAGAGCAGTATTCTTCTGGAGTCTGTCCTGTATCATTGCATACTGTAACTTGGGTCACTTAACAGACAAGCTGGGCTGGTGAAGTAGGACAGAAGTGAAGGCAGGTGGCTGGAGCTGCCTTCAGAGGCACCCTGGCTGCAGCACCTGGACCTTGGTGGCTGGGGCTGCTGGTTTATCTGAGCCTGTGCTGAACCTGATCTCTCTCCAGCTGGGAAGCAGCATCCTCTTGATAGTAACCTGCCTGGTGCTTGTTTCCCTTCAGTGGGCTGAGTCACTTGGCTCTGTAACTCTCTCCCTCTCAGCTCCCAGACCCAGATAAGATGCCTGAAGTCCGAACTGGTGCAGTGGTAATAGTGTCTCAAGTGTGAGCAGCAAGGTGGTTGTAACAGGC
Organism: Aegotheles bennettii; assembly: GCA_013398125.1. Taxonomy (NCBI): domain Eukaryota; kingdom Metazoa; phylum Chordata; class Aves; order Caprimulgiformes; family Aegothelidae; genus Aegotheles; species Aegotheles bennettii. The sequence continues at coordinate 663,654 of VZRW01010204.1, read as the reverse complement.
ATTCCTAGGCCTGACATTCCCACCCTAACAAGAGGATGCAGGTTACCAGCACTGCTCTCTGAATCTCACCATGCAAGTCACTTCAGTGAGGGGTTTTTGGTCCTTTGTGGAGCTTCATCAAGAGAATAGCTGAGCTGGTAAGGTATTGATGTGCAAGAGGCATGAGGGTATGAAGTATGAGTCTGGAACTGAGTCTCCACAGTAGGAATCCCATGTTGGGCACCGACTTGGCTGTCATGGAGAGCTACCTGTTACACTCCATCTGGGCACTGGTATGGAAATACTTGTCCTTCCTGCTCTGCAGACTGCATTAGCATAGTGAGAGGTAGTACTGAGTGTGTAAGATCAGGAGTTCTGCTTGCAGATCAAGGTTTAGTTCTTAGATTGCAACCCGTCCCTAGGGGAAGCCTCCTCTCCAGAAGATTCACTACTGAGAACAGGACCTCCTGAAACAGATGTACAGGAGTAAGGTTTTTGCTATTGGTGTTGGTCTTGCACTTCTCCACATCTACTTGTCTGGCACTAGGATCTCCCATCAGTATTTGTCCTATCTCTTCTATCAAGCTCCTGATGCCAAAGGAGAGACAACATTCACTCTTGGATCTGAATCTCTGGTGTGAGCTACAGGGTCCATCAAGTCTCCTGAGGGCCATCGTTTGACTTGAAGGCCTGAACCTTGGTCAGAGCCTCCCTTCAGTCACTTTCCTGGCCAGCCTCTGGGAACTGCTGGAAACTTAACAGCCAGGAGCAGATAAACAAGGCTTGTTTACCACTGGCAAGGTCTAAGATCTGTTCATTGCTTACTGCTGCAAAGGTTATCTAACACCACCTATTTATGTTTCTAAAACAGAAAGCATGGCAGGAATGTGTGAAACCTTAGGAAGCTGTAGACAAAACTAGAAATTAATCTGAGTGCTTGACAAATACTGTCAGATACGGTAAAGATCTAACAACTCTGCTGTTCCTTAGTGGCCTGGCTAACTTGCAATATTTTGAATTGGTCAGCCTTATCTTCTGGACATGAAGATTAAAACCCAGCTGCTCCTGGCACTGTGGTTGGCTTACAGAAAGCAATGGGGGGAGTCGTGTTCAGTGGGATGGCCTGAGGTGAGAACAGTGCTGGTCTACTGGCATTTGTATAGGGCTACTGGAGCTGTTTGGCTCTGGTTGGGTGGCTGTGTGCCAGAAGGCTGACAGACACGACCGTACAAACCAGGACACATGGACACCATAGCTGTGTTCCAGTCAGTAGTGTAAGATTTGTCTTGCTTGATTTGGCAGCTCTCCACCGAGGAGATGGTTCTGGTAGAGCATGGCAACATGGAAGCTATACTGGTATAGCTGAAATGCTATATATGCGTAGGCAAGGCCCTTAGTCAAGACACATGGCTTGTTGCCTAGTGTCTCCCAGCAGCCAGCTCAGTTCTCCTCCCACATCCTGAGATTGTCTCCCCCAGGGCAGAATAGGGGAAGTTGAGCTTGCTCTGATAAAGGGGGAGGGGTGTTAAAGCAAGCATGCCTGTTCTTGTAACAGCTTGATCCCTAGGGAAGATCAACTGGGAACTACCTGAAATCCTGTAGAATTTACAGGGGAGCTTCTTCCTTCTGGAAGGTGGAGGCACAGCAGTACTGGTTGTTGAATGACAATATTAGTTGAACCTCCAAAAAGAGGGTAGCTGAAGGTCTTACAGATGCCTGCTACCAGCCGGTTTGGCTCTGCACCTGTCTGCCCATTCCTGGGAGAAAGATATCCTGAGGTATAAGGGCCCTTCAGCTGCTGGAAGAACTGGTGGACTAAGAAACTTCATGACTGGAAACACCCAGAAGCTTACTGACAGCTGGATATGGCTCTTTCACAGAGCTGTCCTCCTATAACCTGAAGACAGCCACTTCAGCAGCCCTGACTTTCTGTCTGGGAATCCTGCTCTTGTTACTGTGTGGCATTAGCTCTAGAAGGGCCTTCTGCACTCGTGTCCTGCATGCAGCTGCAGGCTCCAAATACCTGCTGCCTGCTGTGGAGGTGATGGTGATCATCCTCAGGTTGCTGAGGACCCAGGGTGGCTGTGCAGGGGACACTTTCTGAACTCCCTTTCCTCCCTCTTTTGGCTCAAGGTGTCTGTCACCTGGAGGAGCCTACATGTGTAATATGAGGCTCAGCAGCAGTCTAGGCAAAGCAGTGTTCCTGTAGACAGCAAGAAATCACCTCCAGAGCTTTCCCACTGCTCCTAAGCACACTGGTGGTCTGGCTAAGCATGCAGAGACACATCTGCCTCAGGACTGTAAGCAAATACACTTCTGTGCTTGTTTTGCTACCACTTCCAAACCATGTAGTTAGATCAACATGATATCTCCTCAAGACAAGGTGGCTGCTGTGAGGTCTAAACTGGTAGAGATCGGTTTCTAAGCTTTATACCTTGCTGGGTGTGGGGGTAGGGGTGGTCCTGTGTGGCTCAGACATTTCTAGGGTAGAGTCACAATTCATAATGGCATTTTTAGAGCAAGAAACTTGTTTGGTTCCCCACTCAGTGTTTAAACACTGTGGGCATATACAGCTCTGATCTAGAGAAGTGCCGGGAGGTTTAACAGGGCTGTGAATCAGTGAGGCTTGGACTGAAGAACTTGGCTTTGAGAACTTGGGCTTTGAGCCTGACTGATCATGTGCATCAGTGCCTCTCAGGAATGCAGTGCTCTCCAAATCTCAGCACTCACAGTCCTAACAGAGCTGCCACTGAGCTGAGACCTCAGGCAGGGCAGACCCCTTCTCACATGCAAGTCCTGTGATCCCACTGCAGGCAAGGCTCCTACCAGTGGCATTGCTTCTGCCTTCCCTGTGTCATCTGGACTCTGGCAAACTGGCTGTTGGCATATCCTCGTCTAAGGAGCTCTTTGAGCTTTGAGTATCCTGGAGGCTCCAACTGGGGATTGAGGGTATGAGGCAAGCTAAAACCTTATGGCCACTGAAAGGAGTGTCTTCCCCAGCACAGGATCTGGAGCTTCCTTGATCACACCAACAGCCTATTCTGCTCACAACTGTTCCAGAGCTTTTGCTTTCCAGCTGTGTTTCCTACATGTATCCCCAAGCTCCATGTTGCCCCATCATCCTCTCCCTTCAGGCACAGAGCTGTCTTGAGAGCATGTTCTCCAGGAACAGGATACCACAGAGTGTGTGTGTGGGCCTGCTGTCACATCCATCTGGTAGCTAGCTTGCAGGCCAGGTCAGCTGGCTATCAGCACCATGTCACACCAGTTTGGTGCTCACACTGAAGCAGCCAATGAGCTGAACTTGAAGCCATGTGGCTGACTGCTGCTGGCTGGTTCTTGAGCTTCACTTGGTCCTAGAGAAGCTCCTCTGACACTAGAGACTGCAACTGTACCCTCAAAATGAGGTGGAAACTTACTGCAGACAGCTGTAGTCTAAAAAGCCAATTCCTCTGGGACACTGAAACATGTTTTAAGATTCTATTTTGATCAGAGCCATGTCAGCGTGCTAGCAAGCATCCAAAGCTCTAGGCTGTTCTTCAGGAAGGTGAAGCTTTTGATTTGGGACACTCGGGTTGGGGTGGGAGGCACTGGCAGCGTACCCATTGCACAGTGAGCTGTGAGGTGTGCTTTGCACAAGGTATCAAAAATTAATTTGTAGCTGAGGCTCCCAACTCCCTGAACAGAGGTAATTCCTGCCTCTCGGGGCTGGCTGGGAAAGGCACCAACTGGACAGAAGCCTGCTCTCAGTGAACCTGCGGTGAGTGGCAGGCAGCCTCTCTGCTCTTCCTGAGGAGGGAATGATGAGCTGTGCTGGAGCTCTTGGCTGGGTACCAGCAGGAGGGACTATGTTGATGAGAACAGCAACATCAATTTGTGGGGAGGAAGGAGGTGGTAAGCAGTTCTGAGATGCTACTGATAGAGCAGCAGCTAGAGTGTGCCCTTCTGTGAAGCTGTCACAGGAATACCTTGCCAGCTGCTTTTGGTGTGGGCTTCACTTTAACAGACTGCTCCTCTGTGGTGCATCAGTGTGGAAGTGTCTGTAGCACCTCTGCTGGCTCTGTAGCCTGCAGGAGCCCGTTGCCCTAAAAAGCAGCCCACTCACAGAGAGCTGTTCTTGCAAGTTGTCAACCCAAATGGCAAGATGTTCCTAATTTGCTTTTTAGGCACAAAGCCAGCACGCGTTCCCACTAAATGTGAGGTTTTTCTGGATGGGATCTTCCACCTATCTGGGGAAGCTGTGCTGCTGGTAGACCTGTCATGGGAGTGGGTCCTGTCCTGCTCACGCAGCCCTTGGAATGCAAGACTTGCAGTTAAAACTTCATGTGCTCCTGCAGCAGTCCTCAGTGCGAGGATGCCAGGCACTTACTGCACTCATGTTTGGTAAGGGAAGCATGCAGTCAAAAAAATCAGAGGCAGGCTTATTTCTAGCTGCTTAAAGGCAGCTTGGCACCTCTTAAGCCATGTTCACATGAAACCAACAGCCCCTTCTAATTGCCCTCTGGGTAGTGCTTGGCTCTTTCCCAGCTGAAAAGACAGGGCTTCTGTGCTCAGGAGAGTGCCAGTGAGAGATGTTAAAGGTTGACACCCGCTGGTCTCAGGTAGGCACTCGGGCTGAATTGCTCAGGCTGTCACTTTGTGTTAGCAGACACCTGGTTAGCAATGTCTGTGTGAGCAGGCACTTGGAACCAAGCTGCTGTTAGAGTGTATTGGTAAAACAAGTTCAGCCCCACCTTGAGCTCTTGCTGCGTTTGGAGGTTGAGGCTTCAATAAAAAGGGTGTCTGGACCACCTGGGCACTCTGCAAGTGGGAACTGTGATCCTGGTCAGCTAATGGCAATCGCAGCTCCCTGCCTTCCCTCAGGATAAGACTGCATTTTCAGGGTAGCTGAATGGAACAGATCCATGTGTCTGCTCAAAGCCTTAGCTAAACTCAGCTTAATAAGTCACGGCAGGGTACAGTGTGACCATGGGGCAAGTGATACGTGCCAGTCTGTTGGTGTGCTTGATCCTGTAAGAACAGGATAAACATCTGGTGAGCATCTCATTTCGGTGGCTGAAGGTCTGAGCAGACATAACCCCCTGAGGTGCTAAGGGAACTTGCTGCTTCTGAGAAGGAACTGGTTCAATCTGACAGAGCTGGTCCTGAATAATTCTTCCAGCTTCAGTTTCCTTGAAGAAATGCAGAACCATTGGAGGGGGAGAATAAAAATAGCTCTTTGGTGTAGTACAGAAACTTAATGCTTTGCAGCCTCCCCCATGTGAGAGAACAGTGATCAGTGGTGGTGTTTGTGTTGGAAAAGGACTTGCTGCATTTCAGGACAGAAGGTTCTCCCGTGTTCAAGTGTGGCTGTCTTCTGCTCAGCCTGGTCCCTGCGGTGAGCCTACTGTAGCATGTGGTGCCCCTGATGGTGAACCTCTCTATCCACATTGGCCTTCCCATGGTTGGCTGTTTTTGCTGAAGGTCCTGTGATGTAGCAGGGAAGCAATGCTCTGCTTATCAGCCACAGCACCCAGAACGCAGCACCCAGCCACAGCACACTGCAGTGCTTCAGGTCCAAATGTGCCCTTTGTGGAACACCTACTTACTGCTGTGCTGCCTGCTGGGACAGGGAGCAGAACTTGGTATTCAGAAGTGCTGCAGTGAGTTTTGCTCTGCTTGGTGCTTGCTCACCTCCTGCTCTGTGGTTTGTTGGTGTAGTGTTAAATATCCCTGGCAAAGGACACAAGGTGAGAGGTGCAGCCCAAGAGCCTTGCTTCAGTCTTCAGCTGGTTTCTAGCAGATGGTGCACGTGGTGAGCTGGTGGATGTAGGAGCAGAGAACTCCTGGTCAAATGTCCCAGTTCTTCCAGCCTCTGTATAAGCATGCTTTGGTTCTTGGTCAGGGTTGTGACTTGAGTTGTTTCATAGCAAAGCTGCATCAGTGAGGACTGTTCCAGTGGCTTGTCAGCAGGTTCAAAACTGGTATGGCTGTGCTGCTGCTTAGGGTGCTGTTGTCTTCCATGGAGGTGAGATCCCCCAAGGCTAGCTACTTTCATACGAAAACTGTCCATGAGCAACTTAACAAGGTATTCCTAGTGCAAGGCCTACTTCTGTTAAGGGATAGCTAACCTAAGAGATCTGGTGGGCCATCAAGGCAAGGTCCTACTGTTCTTTGCTTGTACCAACCTAATTAATATTAAAATGCCTGCATTATGACTTGACACGTGGACATCTCTAAGGAATGCTTAACCATCCATTTCTGCTTTGAGTTAAAGCAGCTGTCTTAATATAGCAAGTGAGAGCGCAGTTGTACTGTGCTCTGAAGCAACAAGGGAAGCCTAATTAGCTTTGACATAGACTTTATTTGCTCTTTCATCTGAGGAGCTATAGCACTATGGAACTTCACAGGACAGTTTCTGACTCTTCCTTTTGGATCAGCTGAGCCATGACACTCGCAGGTCAGGTGTTGGGGGTTCTCCCCTTGCTGCTCCAGCAGGCTGGCCTTACCAAGGGAGTAACGTTCCTGTGGGAGAGCCTGCTATGTCAGGCTTGAACCCATGAGGGTTAATATACTGCTAGTGGCTTGTTTGTTTAGAGGGATAGGCATTAAAAACAGAGTGGCAGGACTCCTCTGCTGTAGGAGGGGCAGCTATGTCATTCCTCTGGCACCAGCTAAGCCAGGAGGAATGGTGCTGCCTGGTCTCCTGACTGAGGGGATGTTTCTGATGGCTCCTGAGCAGGGCTAGCTGGGTGTGCTGGTAGGCTGTGTTCTGAGCAGTCATGCAGGTGACTTTGCTCCAAGAGACTTCACACCATGTAAAACAGAACTGATGTCTTGGATCAGATGTTAACTAACAGGTTTTTCTTCATGGTATCTCTGAAAGAGGAAGTGTTTGTTCAGAAATGCTCCTGGGACTGGACGTGAGCCCTGTGTGAGCTCGCACACTGCCATCTTAAGGGCTTAAGTGACTCTTACAGGATGCTGCTCTAGAGCAATTACACCAAAAATCATAAAGCAAGACAAGTTGCATATGTAGTGCAGAACAGTCTTAGGCTTGGATACCACTGACTCAGCCCTACAACAGTTCTGATCTCAAATGAAGCTGAGCTTGCTCCTTGCAAGAGCAAGGGGACAACCCTGCACACACTGCACCTCAGCTCAGTTCAGTAATGGCCTTGTGTGAACTAACTGCTCCTTCAGGTTTTCAAACCTGCTTCAGCTGAGATAAAGCTGTGTTATTCTTGGTCTTCTTCAGTTGATTGTGTACTAGCAAGGCTCACTAGAAATGAGTTCTGTGTATCTTAGAGCATGTATGTGGGCTCCATTTCTGGGACACAGGGCAGTAATGAACCTACTCAATACCATGTAACGTGAGAAACAGCCTGTGTTAACAAGGGAATAGTCATAAATTGCTTCTGACTTCAGGCAGGTGCATCTTGGAGAACGGAACCTGGCCCAGGGTTGGTTGGCTGTACCTTGTTCTACTGACACAGCAAATGGTGTGTTGTAGCCAGATCAACTGAGGTATTTCTGAGTCAGCTTGAGCTGCAATGTGTGGAACATCCTCTGCCATGAAGATGTTGTATTAGCTGGTGGCTTGGTATGAGCTGAATTTGCTAAAATCATTTGTGTGATGTTAGAGACTGTAGTAAGGCTTCTCTTACAGGACCTTCAGAGAGCACTGGTGTCTTTCTCTTCCACTGCCTTAAATTGTTAAAAGCACTATGTCTGGAAGAAAACATTGGAAGAGGCATGGTATCCTGTCCTTGGAGGAGTTTGACCCTTTGGGTTGCTTCATAAGAAACCCCAGTTAAGATAACAGGGATGTCTCCAGTGCATCTATATTGAAGATCTCTCTAGGACCAGTCAGACCTGTGTTCAGCACAAATAGCTGGAGCTGCTGCTGGAGACCTGCTCAGCCACACAGAATGTGGTAAGGATAAGGGAAATAGCAAAGGTGGTGCTGTAGAGAGCAACTTGATGCTACTTCACCTTAGAGGGCCTTTCCTTCTACAGGGTGGCTTCAGGTGATCAAACACTGGTACTTCCTCCAAGATGTGGAGATGTGGTCTCTTCTCCAAAGGCAAGGTCTCTTCTTGTACTGGGCAAGGAGTAACTCGGAAGTGCTGGTCTCATTATACCTGGAGTGAGAAGATTAGCAAGAGGGCCTGGCCCACCAACTGACGGGACTTCAAAGCAGCATTGATCAAACATAGTAGAACGGGGGTGGGAAACTCTGGACAGTGTCTCCTGCTGCCCCTAGCAGGACTGGAGTTCCCTCAGTGTCTCATGGCCCAAACGAACTACCAAGCTGAGGCAGCTGCTTCTGTGCTGTGGCTCACATCCGTTGCATCACCTGGAATGGAAGCAGTGTCTCATCTGCATGGTGTTGATGAGGCAGTAATAGCCCTTTGCACTGATGGGGTGGCCCTTCAGCAATGGCAAGAAGGCAGTGTCAGTTCTGACTCAGGCTTCCTTCCCCTGGCTGCTCAGCCGAGCTACTTCCAAGATAATGGGACTTGAGAGCAGTTCCCCCCCTTCATAGTGGGACTTCAGGCCATGTTGAACTTGGGTGCCAAGCACCCTGTGTGACTTCGTGTTGTAATTTAGGGCTCTGCAAATCCCTCCCTGAGCACGAGCACTAATGCCAGCTTGCCCAGAGCTCCTTCAGATACCAGGAAGCAGCGAGCTGCAGCAGCCAGTGACACAATGCTGAAAACACTCCCAGGAAAACAGAAGCAGCACATGCTGGGTTCTGGCACAGTCACTTCAGGGTGAGTTGTTTTCCTCTGGCCTGAGGGAAACAGGTGACTCTCAGGCTGGACCTGGACCTATACAGATGTTTTCCATGACAGTTGAGTTTACACAGCTGTCTCTAAGCTGTTTCAAAGCTCTGCCTGCTTGCTTCTTGCTCCATCTGGGCTGGTTGTGCTGAGGTCTCTGGCTCGGCTAGCACGAGTGTCACTTGTGCTATGTGCTTTGAAAACATAGGAGCAGTCTGCTTGAAGGAGCCTGCATGGTCTGTCCTCCCCATGGCTCTAGAGGTGACGAGCTATAGAGTGTGGATCTTGGCAAGAGCCGAAGCAGGGCTAAATGTTGGGGTTGTTGACAACTTTGAGCTGGCAGTGTCCTGGCTGGTAAAGCCAGGCTGCCAGTGGGACCATTGAGCAATGCAGTCCAGCGTAGACAGCCTTGGAACGGAGAGGTGTTTACACTTGGAGAAAATGTCCTGTGCAGGCTCCCTGGCATCTGTTAACACACATCTAAGGACAGCATGAGCTCTGTGTGTCTCCTCTCACTGCCATCCTCACAGCCTCTGGGTGTTACACTTAGATGAAAAACACTGTTGAGAAGGTATCACTGGGTGCATGAGGTGGGGGCACTCCAACAAGGTGTAGCTGTACAGGTATCACTACCTGTGGTGGCTGCAGGAGAGCTTCTGCAATCTTCACTGATGGCAAGTCTACTAACACTCAAAGCCTGAGATGATTAGGCCTTTTGCAACTGGGCCCTGCCTGTAGTAAGAGGCTCCTACAGCTTGGAGCATGTTACCCTCTGTAGTGGTGGGATGAAGGGGATTGCAGTTATGTAGCAGCTTGGGGGGTTGCATATTCCAGGAAATGCATAGGACCGAGCTGCTCAGAAGGCTCATATCCATGTTGTTCTAGAAGTAAAGGCCTCCTTACCTGTGAAAGTCAGGAACAGCTCCTGGAGAGCAGGAGTGGTGTGGTGCAATGAATGTAGTGTAGCAGGATGGGAATTTTAGGGTAACCAAGTACCTGTATAAGGGCTTAATACGTGAAGCCTGTTGTCAAGGTCTTTGAACTCATGTAGCACAGCTATAACCATCTTCTGGCTCCTCTTGCTGTACAGAACCTGCAGGGCTCCTCAGGGAGAGCCAAGGAGTCCATGTGTTGTGGACCAGGTCAGTACCAAACCAGGGTCTGTGATCTGATCAAGGCTGAGCACCTAAGAATGGTTTGTCCCATCCCCTTCCCAGAGGTGGGGAGAAGGGCCTGATGGTAGGAAGGGCTTGCTCAACCACTAGTAAGTAGTACTTGTACTTGACCTCGCTGTGCTAAAGCACATCCTGAAGTGTGTTCAGGCCTGCTGCAGCTGATGCACTTCTAACTTCTTCACTGATCCAAAGGAGACCTGGGAGCAAGTAGGAGTGTAGACCTCTGGAGCTCAACTCACTCTGGCTAATTGGATGGACCATTAGTGGCCCATTCAGAGCCACCTGCCTATAGAGCATGACTGGAGAGACTGGAGTCATGTCAGTGTGCATGAACAAACAACTCGTGTCTAACGGAGCAATAGACTGAATGCTGTGAGGGTTGTCACTGTAGCTTTGTCCTTCCACTGAAGGTGAGGTGGCAATAGTTAGCTTCACGTGCTCTCGGCAAAGCTATGGAGTCTGATAGCAGCTTGCCTTGTGATGCAGCTGGCCTGGATGGCTGTGTTGAGGCCACTTCAACCACAGCAGGTCCTTGGGACTCAACACTTCCACAAAGCATGGCTGTTAGAGGAAGCTATTGCTTCTCCGAGCTCAACCTGGAAGGTGCAGGAAGCCCACCTTTTATTTCTTCCTACTGGGAAACTACTGAACGGCATAAAAAAGCTTGTGTGGCATCAGATACATCTCTGCTTGCATCTTGTTTAATGGTGTATGCAAGAGTTAACCTGTGTTGGGAGCTGATAGGCTGTACCTCCAGTGAGGCTGAGGGAGATGGCCTAGGCTGGTACACCCACAAATGGCCTGGAAATAGGGTCCAAATGGACATGGTACTGTAAAGGACAAGTGCTTAGCTCATCTACTTCTTGGTATTGACACTACTGGTCTGACATGGTCCTGTCCATGAAATGGGCAAACACCTGGTTAGTGCTCAAGTTTCTCAGACTCCACACTTGCTGCTTTCTGCCTTGAGCAGTGCCATACTAATGGTGTCTGATGGGATTGTTCTTCCTTTCCAGTGTAAAAGATGACTTCTAGGAAGAAAGTGTTACTGAAAGTCATCATCCTTGGAGACTCCGGGTAAGTGGAGCTGCCAGTCTGCATCTGGCTGGAGCTGTGCTGTCTGGTGGGAGCCTGGATGCACTGTGAGAAACCAGCAGTGCTGGGAGGAGAGATTTTTACAGCCCTGGGTAGCTGTGTTACCTTACAGCCTAAGAACTCCTCACCACCCTCTGCCCTGAATGTTTCCCTGCAGTTCAATATCTTGAAGTCCTGCCACAGCACTAAACAGGGGAAATGCCACTCCAGTGGCAGAACTGGGCAGCCCTTCTATGAGGAGGATGTATGGTGTTGAAATGAGCATTTCACTTCAATAAGAGAATAAATAATTTAAAAAAACCTACTAGTAAGTGATCTTGGGTGACTACTTAAAGCTGTGCCTCTGTAGAGACATATTTTACCCTGAGGCATCTGCTAAGCTTCTGTCTGATCTGGCTAGACCCTGCCCCTTGGAGTGAAGGGCTTTGCTCTGTGCTGTGGAGCGAGGAGTCTGCTCTGCTCTCACAGGTGACTTGCCCTGTGAGCTGTAAGCTGACTCCCATGACAAAGGCTTGTTTATACTCCTGTGCCCAGCCGGCTGTTGATCAGGGAGTGTTTCATAGCTACATCGAGGGCATGTGAGACCCTAAGCAGGCTCTCTGTGGAGGATCTCCACCTCTGGGTGACTGGCAGAGGTGCATGTAAGCTGTTGCCAGCTGAGGCTGGTTGTTTCTCCTCCTGCAGAGGCTGAAGATGACTGTTTCTGGTGGGTTTCTTGGGGCACTTCTTCCAAAATTGCACTCACAATCATGACCAAGGATCAGATTACTGATGGGGAAACAAGGTTTCTCAAGACTAATCCTTTGCATCCTTAGGTAGCTAATGCCCTTGCTCAGCATCCTTGGCTGTAAAAGCCCCTTCTTGCAGAGGTGGGTGCATTTTCCCTGGTGGAAAGGCCAGGAGGCTATGGTGGAAGGCAAAGGGCACTGGGATGTTCTGCTCGGGGTGGTTAATTCAAACACTGTTGTAGAAACAGCCTGCCCAGTCTTCTTTGTCTTTCTGTACAGGGTGGGAAAGACATCGCTCATGAACCAGTATGTGAACAAGAAATTCAGTAACCAGTACAAGGCTACGATAGGTGCAGACTTCCTGACAAAAGAGGTCATGGTGGATGACAGGCTAGTGACAATGCAGGTAAGGAGTGACTGCTCCCTGCTGCAAGGGGTGCCTGGCCACCTATACCACACTTGTGTGAAAGTGTCTGCTCCAGTGTGGTACAGGGGTCAGTGTACTGGGTGTGAGTCTTGTTTGCACTGAGCTGCTCTTGGCTGTAGGTGCTGCTGGGCTTCTCTACATGGGCTGAACAAGGGAAGGCAAAGATCAGCCTGGGCTCAGCTAAGAGCAGCTTTGCCAGGCCTGGTTTAAAATCCAGCATTTGGTACTGTCACTAAACTGGGTCTTGTTAGGAAGATGCATTTCCCTGGTGTTCAGGAGCTGGAAGGGGCTGGGAAAGGACTCCTTAGGTCAACTACTCGTGCTGCTCCGAGTCCTGTGGGTATAGTGTTCACCTGCCAGTCTGCCTATGTCTCTGGTATCTGAAGCTTTCATCTCCCTGTGATGCGTGTGACTGCAAGGCAGCAGAAGCCTTGTTGCAGCCAACAGAGGGTTGTTTGGACTGTGCTGGTACCCAGGTGTGCCCAAGCACTGCATGCAGGTCACCTGCTGGCTGTAATACCCAAGTCCTGCTTGCCCAGAACAAGATGTCCCTTGCTGAGGCTGAACAGAGTTAACTATCTTTAGAAAGGTGTTTCTGGCTCTTGATACTTAGTGCCTACAGGAATTCCCAAGCCTTCGGGTGCTCCTCTCTGCCTTGCTGGGGGCTGTAGATGCCTGGTGGGGAGTTTTGAAATGACTGCCCTAATTGTGGACTATGTCAGAGTAGAGCTGGCTTATCTGCCCTATCTTTTGCTCCAGATATGGGATACAGCAGGACAAGAACGATTTCAGTCTCTGGGAGTTGCCTTCTACAGGGGAGCAGACTGCTGTGTGCTGGTGTTTGATGTCACGGCCCCCAACACATTCAAAACCCTAGACAGCTGGAGGGACGAATTCCTCATCCAGGCCAGTCCAAGGGATCCTGAGAACTTTCCTTTTGTTGTGCTGGGAAACAAGATTGACCTAGAAAACAGACAAGTGAGTACTGGGGCTTGCTAGCCTCCCCTGAGGGAACTGCTGGGGTGGGAGACCTTGTAGGAGCATGGGAGGGTTAAATGAGAAACAGGAGCAGGAGGTGCCTGGCTCAGCTGTTGTGTGCCACTGGGGAAGAGTCTCTCCTGCCTGGAGAGATCAACCCCCTGTGCACAGCATGCTCCTGCCCACTGGTGGAAGGATTGCAGCAGCTTCCTGGGTCGATGCAAGGAGAGGAGCTGATTGTCCTCCTCCAGAATTGCTGAGAAACTCCAACGGGAGCAAGTCCCTGCTGTGGGTGCCTGAGCAGTCTGTGCCCTCTGGTCTTGCCTTCCTTAGTTGTGGTTCTCCTTGCCCTGGGGCTCAGTGTGTCCAGTGGTGGGCAGCAGTCTCTGTATCAAGGCTTTAGTTTTGATGAGGTCAGAGCTGCTGTCTTGGCTGAGGTCAGAATCGAGGGGTCCCTGTCCTTGTCCTAGAACTAAGACCCCCTACCCGTGTAGCTGAAGGTGATGCTGCTGCTCTCTCTCTGTCCAGGTCACCACAAAACGGGCACAAGCCTGGTGCTACAGTAAAAACAACATCCCCTACTTTGAAACCAGTGCCAAGGAGGCCATTAATGTGGAACAAGCTTTCCAGACGATTGCACGAAATGCACTTAAACAGGTAGGGAGAGGGGATGGCACCTTGGCCGGTGCTGGTTCTGCCTGCCAAGCTCAGGCTGCAGGCAGCGTTGGGCTCTCTTACAGCCTTCCCCAGCTGAGAATGGCTCCTTGTGTGCTAGGAGCTGTCTGTGGAGCTGTGGCACTAACTCCTCCCTTTTCTCCCACTAGGAAACCGAAGTGGAGCTTTACAATGAATTCCCCGAACCCATCAAATTAGACAAGAACGACCGAGTGAAGGCTTCTGCGGAGAGCTGCAGCTGCTGAGGGGAGAGGGAGGGGTTGAGCACAGTCCTTCACAAACGAATATCACACTTAGGCCTTCAAACACACAGCCCCTCTTCTGTGTTTAAAACGAAATTTAAAAAAATATAAAATTTCCATCTCCAGCTGCCAAAATCCACCCATCTCCCATGAGCATCTGTGAGTCCCGCACTTCAGAGCTCACGTCCCTGCACCATCCACATCACACTTCATGGTAACAGACCTTTCTCTTAGTTTAAAGTGGAAACTCTTATGTATGTTTGGAACTGAATCTTAATTCCAGGTGTCCAATGGAGAGAAACTGTTTACAGGTAATCTGTGTAACAAGTTACATACATTTTTAACCGTCTCGTGTTTCCCCTGTGAAGGCTGCAACTGGAAAGGCTGGTTACCCATAGTTCATTGCAAGCTCAGCACTCAGTCCAACTAGGTTGAGTTTTGTATGTATCTCTGTTAATGCTTGTTACTTTTAACTAATCAGATCTTTTTACAGTATCCATGTATTATGTAATGCTTCTTTAGGAAAAATCTTATAGTACATGTTAATATATGCAACCAATTAAAAAAATGTATAAATTAGTGTAAAATTCCTGAATTACATGTTCAAGTACTGAAACACAGATTGTGTAGAAAGTGAGGAGGACACTTGTGAACTGCAGCGTGCTAGCACACAGAGTCCAGATAGAGGCAGTATTCTGTACAGTAGAGATGAACTATGTAAGCCTTCTTGTTTTGAGGCCAAAAAGGCTTCATCTTCTGGAAAATCTGTCTGGCTTCCTTGTATCTAAATTCTCAGATTTGCATAACAGCATTGATATGCACACTGGATTATTGGATTTAAAATTAAATACAGCTATGAAATGACCTCGTTTGTTCACCTGCCCTACTGCTTAACTCCTAACATCCTGGAGCGAGTGTGAGAAGGAGCCAGAGCTGAGGTGTCCCAGTGGCTCTTGGTACTGTGGAAGGAGCTCCTCTCCCACCTGGGTTGTGGTAGCTTTTCCTGATGAATGACCTGGACTATGGATCTTCCCTTTCTTCTTACTGACTGCTAATCTGGATTTTTGGTATGGGAAAACTTGGCAATCTAGTCCCTTTCCTCTCTTCCTTTCTTCCCAGTATTTGTTCTTGCGTTTGTAGCTTGCTTAAATGGAGCCCTTCTACCTGTTTTCCAGAGGTCTACATTCTAGTACGTAGGCTGAGCTCTTATGTAAAGAGACAAACATGATGCCAATAAACTTAACAAGAACAAACCTTGTTTACTCCTGTTTCTGACTCTCTTTTTTCCCCCTCCACTAACATGCTTGCTTTCCTCTGTCCAGTCACCATTTTAGCAAGCCAGTGCCTGCTCATTGAAGGGTGTTTGTGCTTTCTCCTTACTACAAGGTCTCTGCCTCCCAGGTTGGTTTTCAGCACTGCTGGGCTGACCTGAGACTCTAGTCAGGCAGCTACCCCTCTGCTTTTCTTGAAGCTGCTTGCAGGGATGGGAATGGTGCTGGATCTGATTGCTCTTCTGTGAGCAGAGTCCTTCAGCCCTGTCCTGAGCATGTGACAACTGTTGTGGAAGGGTGGAGAGGGAGGGCAGTGCTGTTAAAGCCCTTGCTACCTTCCTCTAGGAGGAGTTGGTGAGAGGAGCAGGTTGAGCCCTTCCCAGCTCACCATTAGGTGCTTCAGCTGGAGGAGAGGCAAGGCTGGCCACTGATCTCACCATTCCCTGGTCCAGCCTAGTCAAGGTTAAGACTCTAATTTTAGGGTGCTGGGCATGGCCCTTTGCTTGCACTCAGCAGGCTGAGCTCACGTCCGTGCCCACAGGAAGATGGAAAACAAAGTATAGAGAAATGAGGCCAGTTATTTCGAGTGCCTTCAAGCAGCCTCTGTGCTCTATATCCTATTGTCCTGTCATGCCTTTCTTTCACCTGACTGGGCTTTTGCTGTCCACATCAATTTCAAATAACTACTCTGAAACAGTGATGTGTCCTGGTGGGACCATTTTCCTGTCTGCATCTTTGTGAGAGACTTAAACCTTCTGCTCATCTCCACTTACAGCAGTGCCCTGTGCTTGATTTCTGTAGGTACAGCTCCAGGGAGAGAAAGCCAAGCTGGGGGAGGGGGGAGCAGTGGTTCTGGGGGGGAAGGGGATGGTCTTAACTCTGCACCTGGTGATGGAACTGAGGCTGGAAGGGCTGCATCGTGCTGCTGTGGATGAGCCCTGGAGAGACACTGTGTTTCATCTCTCTCCCATAAAATAAGCTGGCAGTGACATGAGGCAAAGGGAGAGTGCTCCAGGGGGGTAGGATGGCTGTGGACCTCCTTGCCACAAGATGTTGGTGGATGCTAAAGGGGAGGATTCCCTTTACCACTGTCAAACCAATGTTCATCCAGGTGGGGATATGATATATGTATGTACCAGTGTACCAAAACCAGTGCGGGAGGTGAGCGGGGTGGGAATTGGTGTCCTGCTGTGACAGATGGGGACTGATGTTCCTGCAAGAATCTCTTGTCATCACTGTGATGATGGAGCCTGGGGCTGGAGGAGCTGGCTGGATTGTCCCTGCAGGGTACAAATGTGCTCAAAACCACTCCTAGCATCAGTGAGGCCTCATGGCTTTTACTTTGGTGCTGACCTTTGTGCCTGGGGGGCTGGAGGCGCAATGATGATGTGTGCAAGGGCAAATGGCAGCGGAAACCTCACCCTGGAAGAGGCCGAGGTGTTCAGCCGAGCTCAAGGGCTGGTTTTGCTCCAGGGGGTCGGTTCCCTGGTCCACACCAAGTGTAACAGCTCAAACCAGCACCCTGAGCTGGCAGAGCAGTGTGTTGGGGCCCAGCAGTGGGTACGGCCGTGCGAGGGGGTGGCAGGGCAACCAGGTGTGGGGCTGGGCACCTGTGGCTGCTCCCTGCCGAGGGCTCGGGGCCGTGGGCGAGGGCGGCTGTGTTGTGCAAGAGGCTGGGGCACATACAAAAGCTGGGGAATCCACAACCACATCTCTGCTGCAGGGTGGGGGTGTGTGTGCCATCAAAGGAATGAAACACTGGCATGTGGAGAGCAGCACGGAGCTGCCAAGCTGCGGAGCCCACTGTGGGCAGGCAGGGTTCCAGCACACCTGGACCTCAAACGGCTGCCACCACCACCAGCCCCCATCGCCACCCCAGCACCCAGGGTGGCACGGACCCCACAGGGTGATACAAGCATGAAGTTAGGACTCTCTAAGCACACAGAGGTGTTATCAGCCAAACATGGCGCGTGTGGCTCACACACTTGAACACACGCACCGACAGGCAGGGCTGTGGGTGTAGGTACCAAGGCACAGCTCTGCAAGCTGGAGAGCAAAAGAGAAAGGAAACACAAGGACACAAATGCGGCAGCGTGGACACGAAGTGTGTGTCTTTCTGTCTTTGTGTGTTGCTGTATTGTACTCACACAGCCACACACCCCAAGGCTCAGCGACAGAGCAGGAGTGGGGTTGGTTGGAGGTCTCTGTGTGAGCCTCGCGTGGCTGCAGGCTCAGCAACACACACACATGTGGCAGTGAGTCCTTGTTCCTTCATACACATGTGTGTCTGTTCAGAGAGAGGAAAAAAATTACACACAGATATGGCTACCCTCTTATGTATTTTATTTATATATTTATATAAAAACATTTAAATATGCATGTATAGATACAGATACACACACACACAAATGTGTGTATGTTTATGTATTCTCTATCATCCCCCTCCGTGTATGGAGAGACAATCATAGACACATTTTAAATTATTTTATACTTACATGCTTCTATTTGTATGTGTGCATGTACCTGTGTTCTCTTTGTCTCTCTCTCTGCACACACAGCTACCCACCCATATTGTTTTTTATATTTATACAGTTATGTGTGTGTTTTATATATTTTGTTTATATATTTTATATATTATTTATGTATTTCTGTATTATATACATCTAGAAATGGGTCCTATACGTGTGTGTGTGTGTAGTTTAGCCATTATATTTCTTTGAGACCGTGTGGAGGGAGGAGGGAGGCAGAGAGAGGGAAGTGGAAGAAAATACAGGCACATAAATAAATATTTAAATATACTCAGTGTAGTGGTGGGTATGGGGGTATCTGTGGGGGAGGTGGGAAGGGGGGGAATTACACAACCATGTGTGTGTGAACATCTCTAATTACATATAACATATATAAGTATATATTCATATATAGAGAGAGAGTATCGTGTGTTAGTGTGCACAGCACTCTCAGTGAGTATATATGTATATATGAAGAGAGAGAGGTGAGTGAACAAGTCACTCTCCCCTCCATATGTAAATATATGTTTATACACATAAATACGTGTGTATTTATAGCAAGAGAGATGTGTGCATGAGTACACGTCTTTGTATATATATGTGTGTGTGTGTATATATATATATAATGTTGAGAATTTGTATGTGAAGAGCTCTCTATCCCTAAGTATATATATATATAATGTATACATGTAATGAGAGCATTATGTATGTGAGGGAACAGCTTGCGTGCTCTCATTCTGTATATATATGTGTGTGTAAACAGCACTTTCACTAATTATATATGTATTATGCCTATATAAAGTTAATTACGTGTGTGAACAGTCTCTGTGTGTGTGTATATATATATATATAAAAGTACATATGTATATATGCATCTATACAGTCATATCTACAACAAGAGTGAGTATTATGTGTGAGTGACTGTATACACACAGAGCATACCTATCACGATATAGGCATACATCTGTGTATATTTATGCACCCCAGAGATTATACATGGGGGAAGGGGGAAGACAGAATTATAGAAAATGCTGTGTGCCTGTTTGAAAAGCTCTTGCTCTTTGTCTCGAGTATAAAGGCGGATAGATGTGTGTGTGTGTGTGTGTACATATGTGTATATATATACACAGAGGCACACACACATCAGGAGTGTGACTGTCCCTTGCTGTGTGTGTGCACGAACAGCTCCTGGGTACAGCTGCATGCACTGGAGGGGGTAGAGCTGTGAAAAGCCCTCACTCCCTCTGCATATATATGTAATGTATGCGCATATAGACCGAGGTTAAGAGAGAAGGGAAGGGTGTGGGTGGGGTGGGAAGTATATATGGCTATATTTGTCTGTGTATATGAAATACATATATAAAATCATATTTGTATGCATGTGAACAGTGTCTTACTATGTGTATATACATATATACGTGTATCTGTATAGCAAGGGAGTATTGTGTGTGCGTGTGTGAGAACAGTTCTCTGAACAGCTGTCAGTATGTATGTATGTATATACGCAAGGGGAGGGGGGAAAGGAGAGAGGGAGAGCCCTGTTACCTCTTCCCCCAATATCTAAGTATATATGTGTAGATACGTGTGTGTGTGTATGGCAAGAGGGAACTGCATAACTGTGTGAGTGAACAGCTGTCTCTCTGTAGATATGTATATATAAAGATATATATGTGTGTGTATGTATAGGAAGAGAATTGTGAGTGTTAACAGCTCTCTAAAAGTATATAGCTATATATATATATAGTGAGAAGTGTGTGAGAACAGCAGTCTCGATCTACAGTGCATATATGTGTATATGCATATATATGATACATATAGTAAGAGAGAGGAGTATAGTGTGTGAAAACAACTCAGTATAAGTATATACATATGTATGCATACATACCGAAAGAAAATAGTGTATTTTTGTGTAAACAGTATGTGCTCTCTAATTATGTCTGTATATAGAGAGTGTGTGAACAAGCTCTGTGTATATATGTATATATGTATATGTGTATATGTACATAGCAAGAGAGTCGTATGTGTGAGAACGGCTCTTGCTATATCTAATTATGCATAAACATATAGATGGATAATATATATATGCACATATTTATGCACTCCATACATGGGGGGAAGATGGAGTGATTGAAAGAGTGTGCTTGTATGAATTGCTTTTGTTTCTTTTGTTATATATGTCTAAATATACAGATACAGAAAGAGAGAGGATGTGTGCAAACAGCTCTGTATGTATGGATCTATGCAGAGAGAGTGTATACTGTACATGCATTTGTGTGTCAACAGCTCTAAGTAGAGATGTAGATATGCAGTTTTCTAAGGGGGGGAAATATAGCAGGGTATATATACACCCACTCTCTCTGGGTGGGTATATATATATATATACACTCTCTCTGTGTGTGTATATATATATATATGTGTGCATATTAAGAGAAAGAGGGTGTGCTTGTGTGTGTCTGTCAGAGCAGATGACTCTCCTCTATACCAGTATATATGTTTATGTGCATTTAAATAATGAGACTATTGTGTTTGAACAGCTCTCTCCCCCTTTCTTTATACGTTTATATGTGTATACATATATGTATACACACAGTGACAGAGAACTCTGTGTTTTTGTGTGAACATCGCTCACGTCTTCCCTGTATATTTGTATACATGCACATATATATATGTATAAACATCTCACTCAAGAGCAGTGTGTACATGGGAGAGAGAACAGGTCCATCTTACATTTTATATGTATATATGCTTATTTTATATATAGTGAGAATTACGTGTGTGAACAGCTCTGTGTGTGTGTGTGAATGTTTATATGTATGCATATATATGCCTATATATTTATATAGAAAAAGAGAGAATTCTATATGTGTGTGTATGTGAGCAGCTCTAAGTATACATGTATATATAAATATTTAGTGAGAATTGTGTGCTTGAAACAGCGCTCTGTAGATATATATATTATACACACACACACATATAGTATATATGCATGCTTGTATGCGTGTGTATGTATGCATACAGGGAGGGAAGGGGGAGTGTGTGTGAGAGAGAGAACAGTTCTGTCTGTATATACATGTGTATATACATATATATATATATCACAAGAGAACTTGTGTGTGAACAGCACTCTCCCTAAGGCTATATCTGTATTGAGAGAATTATGTGTGTGAACAACTCTGTAGAGTATATATGTATATATGCGTATATATATGTACATATACAGCAAAAGAAAGGAGTATTGTGTAAGAACAGCTCCATCTATAAACATATGCATATATATGGAGAGAGAATAGTGTGTGCTTGTGTAAGCAGTGCTCTAATTATATATGTATATATGCATATATTTACATGAACAGTCTCACTGTATATATGTAAGCATACATGTGTATATGCATCTATATAGGAAGAGACAGTATTGTGTTTGTGAGGAAAACCCTCACTTGCATATATACCCATACAGAGAGAGAGTGTGTGTGTGTGTGTGTATGTATATATACATATATACACACACACACACACACACATATATATGCATACATGAATGCACCCCAGAGATTATACACGTAAATGAAGTGGGGAGAGAGAGAATGGTAGAAAATGTGTGTGAGAGAACAGCTCTCCCTCCCTCTTTTTTCCAACTATATATGCATATATATTTATATATAGACAGCAAGGGAGAGAATAATGTGTGTGAGCAGCTCCCGCTCGCTCCATATGTATCTCTGCATATATGTATGTATATAGCAAGAGAGAATACTGTGCATTTGTGCGTGAAGAGCTAAGTATAGAAGTATCTATGCAATTCTGTGCATTGAGGGGTGGTAGTGTGTGTGTCTGTGCATGAAATGGCACACGCTTGTGCTCTTAGCGTGTCTATGTATATATATGTGTGTGTGTGTGTATGTGTGCATACAGAGAGAGGGCAAGTGAAAGAAAGGAGTGTGTGTGAGAGAGTGAGAACCCCATATCAGTATACTTGCATATATTATGCATACATGTATGTGTGTGTATAACAAGACTTTTGTTTGTATGGTTGAACAGCACGTGTGCTCTCATCCCCTCATTTCTCTATACCTTTATGTGTATATAGGTACACACAGTGACAGAGAACCCTGTGTGAACCTCTCGCACCCCCTCTGTACATATATATATGTATGTGCAGCGATACAGAAGTGTGTCTCTATAATCATGTATGCACATATGCCTGTACATGAGAACAGCTTGCTCTCAGTGTACACGTACACACACATACCCAGAGCACGTGAGGGAGAAGCATATATGTGTGAACAGCTGTTTCTATACGTATATGAGCGAGAGAGACACATGTATGTGACCCAGCCCTGCTCCCTGTGCCTATATAAGCACATATGTACATGTAGGGAGGGGATGTGTGCGTGAGCTGGGGCTATTTTCTCCCACTCAGCCACACAAACACACGTGAGCCCCTCTGTGCGCTGCCCTCTCTTGCCTCCCACCCATGCATTTAATTTAAATATTTATATGTTTATGTCAGTATTTTAAAATATATACCTAGGTGTCCATGTGTATGCATGCACTTACGTTTGTTTTAAATTTACACATAGATATTACAATAAATAATAACTATTATATGTTATTTATTATATATGGAGAGAGAGAAATAACTGGATAAAGTAACGCACAGGTAACACCCACGCTCCCCCATACAGCCGCCTATAGACCCAGCCTGGCTGTGAGTTTCCATTTGGTCACAGCGTTAGCTCGGCACACGCGGGCTCTCACACGTTTGCATGTTCCACACACGCAGCTATTCTGTACATCACACATTCTATACATTAAACATCCTGAACACACAGACACCGCCCCCCCCGCCCCCCCCCCCGCAGCCGTGCCGGGCGCTGGGTACCACAACCCGCGGGTGGGCGTGCGATGCTGGGGGGGGTCCTTTGGGGGTCCCGGGGCCGCTGCCCCCCCCTCCAGCACACCCAGGTCCCCTGCACCCACCAGGGCCGCC
>VZRW01010204.1:606739-633393 GCA_013398125.1 Aegotheles bennettii | reverse complement strand
GCCGCACTGCCCGCACCCCCGCGCCGCGCCGCGGATATCCCTGCCCGCCCCGCCGCCCGCCGCTTCCCATTGGTTACCGCCGCCGCCGGCGCGGCGCTGATTGGTTACCGCGCCGATCCCTGATTTGCATAGGGCTCGCAGCGCCCCTGTTCTGCTGAGGGCAGCGCCCGGCGGGGAGCGACCGGGCTCTGCCTCCTGCTCCCCGTGGCGAGGGGGTCCCTGCTGCCCACCGGCCAAGGACTCCCCCACATCCCCGTAGCTGCTTCCTGGCTGCGCCGGGGCGAGCGAGAGCTTTTGGCCGGAGGGCCCCCCGGTTGTCCCCGCAGCACTGCTCCTTACCGGTGGCCCCTTTTGCTTCGCTCAACCGGCCTCTCCTGGGGGTGTACAAGGGCCTGTCGTCCCCCCCCCGAGCATCCCCCCACCCGCTGCCCTTCCTGCCAGAGCATCGTGCAGCAAAGGGGGAAGTTGCCCCCGAGCCAGCTTTCGGGGCCAGGTCACGCCGGGCTGAGTGTGGTCATCTCCTCGCCAGGTAGGAGCAACCACTGCCCACGGCGCTGGGCAGGCAGCCAGGCTCCGGGCAGAGGTGGTGTAGTTCAGCAGTAACACCTCCTCATTAAACCCTCAGGAGTTTTTTTTTATCAGCGGTGCTGCTGCTGCTGCTCACAGCCTGGAGGGAGATGATCCCTGCCTCCCCGAAGGAAGGATTTTGTTCCCCAGGGTGGGGAAAAGGTGAGTGTCCCCCACTTGTGCTCAGCATCTTCACTCCTTCCACAGCCACTGGAGACCTGAAATGAGTTTGAGATGAGCCAGTGACCACTGGAAAAGCCTGATTTGCAGTCAGCACCTACCAGGCCAGGGCAGCCGAGCTGCTCACCCTGGAGGAGCAATGGCTGGGCAGGGAGAGAAACCTCCCCTGTGGCTCCTACAAGGACAGGCACCAAGATGACAGTCCCAGCCCCTGAAGACCTATTTATTCTGCCAGGAGCTGCTAATGCAGCAACTCTTGTGCCTAAAGTCACTGTGGGAGCGATGAGGAGCCAGCTGGCAATAGGCTTTCTGGCTGGAAATCCTAATCCCACCCTAGTTTCCCATAAACCAGGAGACCTTCTGAGCTCAGCCGCCTCTGTGGCCCATGAGGGACTGAGGGACAGATTTGGCTCCAAGAGCACATGGGTCTCTCTGGGGACCCTTCCTGCGGCTCCTGCCCCAGCTCCACTGCCCCTCTCCAGGGACAGATCTTTTGCACCCCAAAATAAATCCCTGGGGAAAATTTTCCACTGGCAAATGGAAATGCTTGAGCAACATGGCCCTGCCAGCATCCTGAGAGCTGGGCAGCTCGTAGCTGGTCTCCCCCTCAGCAGACGGAGCAGAGATACGAACTCTGCCTGCGAAACAGGAGCATCAGGGCTGCAGTGGGCAAGGGGGACACGGACACACTCACGGACAAGGGCACTGCACAGTCAAACAATTAATCCCATTTTATTGTTTCCAACACAAACGCACTGCTTTCCAGCCAGGGTCCCACTGTGAAAGGCTTTTGGTCTGTAACATCTGGCCCTGTTTACAAAATCCCTGACCTCAAAAACAACTGCCCTGCGCTGTTCGGTAACGGCACTTTGGTTATCTGGGCTTTAACGAATGACCTTTATGAACAAGGCACGGCGCATCCCTCCACAGATCAACAAAATCCTCTCTAAGTCTTCAAATCCCATCAACAAAATGATTGTCCAAACAACGTGACCAAGACATGCTGTCCCCCCCAGCTTCCCCCAGGGAAGCCCAGGCAAAACCCAGTCCCTCCCAGGTTTTGCTTCAACGCCCCCCTGTTTTGGAGCCGTGAAGGCACGTGGCAATGCTGGTGCAGAGCAGGAGGACTCTGGCAGATCTCCCCAGCCCAGCTCCTGGTCTTTATTGCATGTTCCTCTGTACCGCAGCCATCTTTTGAGGGCAAGAGTATTTGGAAGGAATTTGTACAGAATCAATAAGGAATTAAATGGAAAAAGAGGTATCACTTTAACACCAAGAAAAAGGAAAAGAAAACAGGAAACGTTAACTGAGAACACTGTCAGAAGGCAGAAGCTACCCTTGCCCTTCAGGCTGAGATGCTTCTCAAGGCTTTATCTGTGCTTGGCATTAGTGACTACCAGGGAGGGAGGCCAGCAGGTTATATCCTCTCCCATCAGCACAAGACAAAGACAAGACCTTCAAAGACAAACACCAACCTTTAACAAAACATGACGAACAGAGACAGCAACCTAGAGCATCAAATTAACACCTGAGAAGCTTGGAGAATCTCAAGAGCCATCTACAAAGCCTTCCAAAAAATGTTCCTCATTCTGCTTAAGAAATTCAGAAGGGAAAATGATGGAAAATCATCCTAGATGGTGCCTAAGCCTTGCGCTTCTTCGCAGCCGGCTCTCCCTCCTTCCCCAGCCACTGCTGCAGGATACCTGCACTGGTTTTCTTGGGCGAAGGGCTGTGAATGAACTGACTCGTCCACCTGGGCAAATCGTTTTCTTTCTTCTGAGGAGAACCCTCCTGTGAGTTTTTTAACCAGCCCAGCATCGCTTTGCTGCTTGGGGTGGCTTTCACCTCCTGGAGAGACAACAGACAGTGGGAGAGAAGTGAGAAGCACAGCGAGAGCAGGGCAGGCAGCGAGGGCTGGTCCAGAGTGGGACACGGGGGCTGGAGCCACAGCCCTGCCTGCAATCAGACACATCTGCAGGAGGTTCCCCAGGCTGCTGGGAGCAGGCTTGTTCCAAGCCCCATTTCACATGGAATTTGCCTCATTTGGCAGAGAAATGCTGGCACGGGCTGACAGTTTATTTCTGGAAGCGGAGGGAAGGGAATCTGTTCAGGGCTCTGCACTCCAGCATCGAGCACAGGCATGCCCTGCAGATGCTGCCTGCTGCTGCCCCTCCAGCGGCTCGGCAGCACTGTCCCTGCTCAGGGACATCCCCGTGGCCAAGCTCTCCCCTGCCAAGCCCGCCCCAGCCCTCACCTTTTTGGCTCCCAGCTCGATGGGTGTGAGACACTCAGGCGCGTTGTTGCGGATGCTGTTGACAAAGGTGGACACTGGGTGGAAAACTATGTTCTCTGTGGGCTGGATGAGTTTAACTGCTTCTTGGGTTGGCACTTCAGCGAAGTCCAGCCACTTCCTGATGGCCTCGTCCCCATCCAGGATGGCTGGCATCCTAGGGGACAAGATAGTCAGAACCAAAGCTCAGCGCTGATATGGCAGAGCAGGGAGCTAAAAGTTAGGCTTGTGAGCTAGCAAGGAGCTCACAGCTTGGGGGGAAATGGGGGAAACCAGAGCTACAGGACGCTCTTCTGCAAGGCAGAGCATGCATTTGCTTTGCCCAGGTAGGGAAGAGGTGGAGGGGTTAACTGCCAGGCCCTGGTCAGGCGCAGAGTGATCCAACGCCAGAGAGTGCTCCAGCTCCAACGGTGATTTATGGAAAGGGCACGAGCTGGTGACCCAAAACGAGCTGGTAATGTAGCGTTTGTCTCTGAGGGCATGAGGAGGAGGCAGGGCTCCCTGCCTGCCTGCATGCTGCCAGATCGATGTTTGAACATGTAGCTTTCCTTGCTCACCCCCCCACTGCCCTCCAGCCTCCCTGTCTGCTCTCACTTGCCTGTGATGGATGAAGCTCACGTCCTTGGAGGCATCCACAGTGATGATGGTGTAAGTGTACAGCATTTCTCCTCCTGCCGGCGGCTCCCAGCAGTCAAAAATCCCAGCCATGGTGAGCAGCCTCCATCCTCTCCATTCCTCATCCCCCTCCTTCTCCTCGGCCTACAGGAGAGAGGCCCCATCACCCTGGTCAGTGCCGACCCATGGGCAGCCAGAGCATCATAGGCTTGCCAGTGCCACAGCAGGTCAACAGCTCAGATCTGAGTCACCAACTGAACGAATCTGAGGGCTTTCCAGGAGCCCTTCTACTAATTCAAGATAACTCCAGGAAAGGAACAGGAGCCTCATCTCCCCACAGGCAAGCCAGCGTCCTCCTCCCCTTCTGAACATCCCAGCTGCTAACTCAGCTGAAGGAAAGAGGTAGTGAAACTCCCAGCCCAGTCCCCTGTGACCCATGGCAAACACCCAGCACACAGGGAGCGGCAAGCGTGACGGCAGGAGGCTGCGGCACAGCCAGGGGACCGCAGTGGCAGGAGCCATCAGCCACAGAGGGGTGCTGAGCCCACCACGGGACAGAGCCCCACAGGCAAACAGGGACCCCAGAAGTGGCACAGCTGGAGGGAAGGGGGCTTTTCCCAGGGCTCAGAGGCAGGCGTGAGCATTCAGACACAGCAAGGGACTCTGTACCACGGCATCCTTGGTCTGGGGGAAATAAATGAAATACGGCTGCTTCACCCCGCTCTGCTGCTGCCACTCGTAGAAGCCATCTGCCAGGACCACGCAGCGCTTGCCCTTGAGGAGAGCACCCTGCGGGAGAGAAAACACAAGTGAGCTGGGAACAGCCACCCCGGGCAGCCTACGAGGAAAGATGGGGGCTCCTGGAAGCACCCAGCCAGCTTGCTCCCTCCCGGTGCACCCCAAAACTGCCCCCAGGGTGCGCAAATGCCACCAGCAGTGCTGGGACGAAAGGTGAGCTTCACCTGTAACAACTTTTGCAGTTCTTCTTTTTTAATGGCATCTGCCAGCACCGCATACAGGGACTCATTTAGGAGGATCCTCCCCCGTGCAGCAGAGACCAGTACTCGCTAGCAAGAGGCTTCAGCTCTGGTTTTGCTGACTACAAGATCTCTTCAGGCTGGTCAGGAAGAGAACAGCAGCTCACCTTGTAGGAGGACTTCTTCAGCATGGTATCGCTGCGGCAGTTGGAGGTATTATACTGCATTTTGGAGGGGTCGTCCTGTTTGAACCAGGAGGGAACCAGGCCCCAGCGCATGTCCATGAGGACCCGCTCGGAGGAGTCAGCATCCTTTTGAATGAGACAGAGAACCATGGCAGGTCAGAGCCACGTCGCAGAGACCACGAGCATCCCCAGAGTATGAGGGGCTTCACCAAGCCTGGTGAAAGCGGCTTCTCCCTCTGCAAGGGGGGAACAGGTCAGTGTCTCTGCCGAGAGCTGAGCAGGGCCTCACAGCCCCCCCAGCACCAAATCCACCTCGGCTCTTTTGCAGGGATGCCACGCACAAGCCATGCAGAAATAGCCACTAATTATGACTCCTTGCATATTCTTAATGGTTTTCCTGTAAGAATTAATCTTCAGCAGAAAGCACCAGAATATTTTGCAGGAACAACCCAGTGTCTCAGTGAGGCTTGCCTGACAATTCCCTGGAGAAATGGACGTGGTTTTTCTCCAATGGGAAGTGCCTGGACACGGGACCTCCCCAGCTCTTGAGCACGTTGGGCTGGTGTTAAGGTCCTCAAAACCTCCCTCTTTAAAACAAGTGCCCAGCAGGGCGAAAGCCCTTTATTTTAATAACGTGATTTCTGCTGACCTGCTCCACTTTCACTCCTCGTGCTTTGCATATCACCTGCCTGCGGACAATGGAAAGGGCCTGCGGCTTTCACTTCTCCCCCGCTCACTCTCGCTTTCTGCCCGCAGCTGCCAGCCCAAAGAACTGCAGTGGATATACACACATACATCTACCATAGGGGTACGTGTGTGTGTATATGTATGTGTGTATATATATACGTATGTATGCATATGTGCCCAGTTGGCCCACAGATGAGGAAAGGCAAAAAGGGGCACCCCTTGCTGCACGTTCCTCTGCCCCACCAGCTGGTCAGCTGCTCTCGGGGGGACCCCAAGGCAGGGACAGAGGGTATGGCATCCTCCACAGCACTCCAGAGCAGCCCCCACCCCATCCCCTGTGTCACTGATGGCTGCAGAGCGCAGCAGCCCCTTCCGCTGCCCCACGGGCCAGGGGAGAAGGAAGGGAGGGAGCCCAGATTGGGGCGTTTCAAGCCAGCGCGCCCAGCTTCACCCCACTGAGCACGGAGGGGCAGCAGTTGGCCAGGCACCCTCGTACACGGAAACCCTACGAGACGCACCAGCAGTCGCAGAGGCTGCTCAGGTTGTCTGGGGAAGGTCTGGTGAGGCTGAAATTAGCCCGGGTAACGGTCACCACAGCTGTACAGGTGTTTTACAGCGCTGAAGCTGAGATTTTTTTTTCCTCTACCCTTCCCTACCACTGTGACCTGGGCACACTCAGCAGCGTTGCGACATGAAAACAAGCCTCAGGACAGGTCAATAAAGCAGTTACAAGCATTTGGGGAAACATTCTAACACAGTCAACCACTTACATGTGGGTTTTTTGCAGAAAACGTAACACCATGTTGGCAGCACGGTACCGATTCCCCCCCGCCCTCCTTCTGAACAAGGCAATGCTGACAAGAGACATCTTGGCAGCCAGGAAATCCCGCACCTGCCCCGCAGAAGCCCGCCCGGCCGTTACGGTTTAGCCCGGGGCCACCCCACCCCGGGGGGCCGGGCCCGCTCGGGGCGTGTGTGTGTATATGGCGGGACACCCGGCAGCAGCCGCGGGGGCTCCTGCCCAATCCCGGCCCCTTGTTTCGGTTCGCAAGGCCAGGGGAAGGCGGTACCTGCTGGAGATGGCGGCGGGAGAGCAGCACGGGGCCGCTGGACTGCGGGCCCTTGTTGTAGGAGGGCCGGTACCGCTCGCCGCCGATCCACTCGGGCTGCCGCCGCCGGCCGCCCCGGTCGCGATAGGCGCAGGCCCGGCGGAGGTTGTCGGCGCCCAGGGAGCAGGCGGTGCGCCCGCACATCCCGGCTCCGCGACGGGACGGGACCTGCGACCGCTCCGNAACGCCCCGGGGAACGCCCCGCTCCGCCGCGCCCCGGCGGGAGGCGGCTGTGGGCGGAGCGGGGCCCCGGGTCCCTCCCCCAGAGAGGCCAGAGGAGCCATGAGATGGTTTTATTAGAACGACATAAAAAGGAGAGGACGGGGCCTGGGGACACCGCTCCTCCGCACGTGTGAAGCCCAGGAAAGCGCCTGGCACCGCAGCCCTCACACACACGGTGCTTTATGGGTGTTTTACAGCAGCCGGAACCACAGAACACGACCCCCGTCCTGCTCGGCCTGGAGACAGCCCTGGGCCTGCCCTTTATCCCACGGAGGCCATGATGACATCCACCGGGAGCTCCTCTCCGCTGCGGGCAGTGACCTGCATGGTCACCGTGTCGGTCAGGACCAGGCGAGAGCGCACCAGGAGGTCGTGGCCACCCCGGAACACACCTGGAGGGAGAGGGGGAGGAAGGAGTGAGTGCTCCTCTACAGCCTAAGAATGAACAACACTGCTGCTTGGCATGGGCAGGGCCCCACGGGCAGCCTGGCAAAGCCCAGCACTGGGCCAGGAGAGGCCCTCGAGCACCACATTTCTTTCATTACAATGTACCTGGGACTCTCACTACTGTAAAACTCACAAAAGCAAAGTCTAAAATAAACTCCAGCTCAGGAGAGGTCCAGGCACTCCTTCAGTGACGACCAGGCACTCATCCAAGATCTCCAGCACATGTCCATTGTGCTGGGTGAGGGCACCACACCTTCCCCCTGCACACATCACTCCGAACCAGGATGCCACAGATCACGAAGATGGCAAATTCTGCCCAGCTGAGCCTGGGGCTGATCCCACAGCACCCTCCCTGATCCCGGCACCAGCTGCTCTGCACTTGCAGAAACAGAAACCACAGCAGGGACAAGCCTCCAAATCCCAGACTGGGTGCAGTGGGCTCCATCAGGAGCTCCTGCCCAGATTTTGAACAGGAGGCTCTGTATGACCTCCTGCAAGGTTGCTCCTCCAGCAAAGACCTCGCCCCACGGCTCACCTGCCAGGTACAGCGTGTGAGAGTTCTTGTTATCTGGCACTTTATCTGATCGCTCGCAGGGCTGCATCCCCAGGAACTTCACGATGTTACTAACTGCCTCTGTTAAGAAAAAAATAAACAAAACAGGCTCCTTGTCACTGGTATCTTAACAGGGACACACAAACAGTGACTCAAGCCCTCCCTACCTATTGGGGTTCATGTTCCTGTCCTGAGGGACACACCGTATTGGCCAGTATCCTGTTTCTAGAGGCCACCAGGGAGGCAAAAGCAACACACAAAACACCACCCCCCCCCCAGCAGTTCTGTTATCTGATGCAGCAAAGGTGCAGCAGAAACAGGGGGGTGAATGAGTCAGACAAGGGAAGTAGGAGAGTGCAGCTGGCTGAGTGCTTACTGCACAGCCCTGGCAGCCTTGATTCTCTGGGGACAGAAGACATGAGGGAAGGAGACACCTCACAGGTCTTCAGAAGGAATCTGAAAATGCCTCAGGGAAGGTGTTTCCAGCCCAGGGCGCTGTACAGGGAAGCACAGACATGGCTACAGGACAAGGACACTCTTCTAAGCCATCAAAAGGATGGAGTTCTTACAGGCTTCTCAGGAACAACAAAAAGTCTTTAATACACGATGAAAGAGAAGAGGGCTCACATCACATGCTGCCCACCAACCTCATGTCTTCTGGTTTATGCATTTTTTGTTTATTGGTCTTGAGTCCTAACATCAGAGCATCTCCTCCTTCCACAGGAGGAAAGTGGGAGCTCATGGCTGAACTATGGTCTGTCTGCTTAGGAGGGTGGAGTGAGAGAGCAAAGCAAGATGTTCTCTTGCCTCCCACAATCCAGCCTGGTCTCCGCAAGGCCCAGAATACTCAAATACTCATTTGGGGGTTTTTGAAACCTGAACTAACTTGTTATCACAGTAACTGTAGCTCCACATTTAACAGCTATGGTGAAACAGCTTGTGAAGGGGTTTGCCCCATTAGCCTTTCTGTGAGAGATCTAAAGTGAGCCAGACTGTGCCTACAGACTCTGCCTGTTGGAGGGAGATGAGTGTTAAGAGCTCTGCTGTGCTCAGGCACCCCCTTACCTTCAAGGGTTTTAATAGCAGATAAAGTAAAGGTCTCTTCCTTTTCATACTCGTCACCCACTTCATCCCAGGCTGCTCCAAAGTTTGGCTTCAGAACTCGCTGGATGTGATCAGCCACTGTTACCTCCAGGTCTTCAAGCTGGTGGTGGCAGAAGACGTTCAAATGAATCATGGTTGTTCCTAACTCTCCTCTCCAGAATGAACTGGATTCCCTGAGATCAGGTGAGTGTGGGAGACAGCTTCCACTTCCACTCATGAATATGTCAGAGCAAGCCCCACCCCTTCTGGCTGGCTCCAGCAAACACAACTTGGCTGAGCAACTGCTTGGCCTGGGAAAGCCACCGGTCATGCCACTTCCAGAGTTTACTGAGCAGGTTCCTGTTCTAAGCACACCACAGGAAGAAAGCTAAGAAATGGCTGCTGGTGCTCACACAGATGCAGCACTTGCTTCCCCAATATGCACATTTTGCCTTTCTGGCCCATCATTCTGTAGGCTGGTAAAGTACAGTGAGACACTGTCAGACACTTGCTATGACCTAACAGTGCGTGCCAGGCTGGCTGAACTGCTGCTGCGACTGTGTGTGTGCAAGGCAGAAGTGGGCTTGTCCCTCCAGAGCATCTATCGAAGAGCAGCCAGTGCCAGAGCTGGCCAGACACCAGTCTGCATTCATTTCAGCCATCGCTGCAGGAAAGAATCTCCTCCCAGTTCTAGTTGAAACATATGGGAGAGTTTGTTTAAATACCATTCAAATGCCATGGTGACTGGTGGGAAGCAGAAAGAGGGGGTTAACCCTGCATGTTCCTTTGGGAAAAACCCTCCCAGCACCTTCTGGGAGGATGGTGTGTCCTCAGTGACTCGCTGCACAGCAGTGCCTCTAATCAGATTCACAGCAGTGAGAGGCAATGTGTAGAAAATGGCCTCTGAAGCTAACAAGGCAAGCTGAGGCTGTGTCACAACATCCCTTCCTCTCCAGAGGGCAAACACCACCCTCTGTGAGCCAGTCCCAGTTTCTGACCAAGCGTAAGTTCAGCTTCTTCCTTTGTGGTACAACAGCCATCCTGGAAACAGCAGAGTCTGATACAGAGGTACCTGTGCAGCACCAGTGCTCTCATCAGTCTTGGTTCTGGGGAGGTAAAAGCCCCACTTTGCCCAGAGCAAGAACAAGGATGGCAATCTGCCTGTACCAGGTAGGCCAATAGACATTTAACTGTGCCATCACTGAGAGCAACTCATGGAGAACAAAAGATGTCCAGCATCCCTCTGTCTCCACAAACCAGACACTGCAACTGCTGGAGCTTGCAGGGCACAGCCAGCCAAGCCTGGAGGACATGCTGCGGCCTCCCAGAACTTAAGGATTCTGCACAGTCCAGTGTCTGCCTGGAGAGCAATGGGAGGATGCTCCAAATGAGACAAAGCAAGCTCCCCAAACCCACATCTACATCCTGGGATAGGCACCACAGAGACAGTAAGAACCCACTCTTCACATGACGCTGCCCACATGGGTGTCAGTGGTCACATAGTTGCTTGCAGGGATCTCAGTACAGATCACAAACCCCTCAAAATAACTGCACTTTGTGTGACCAGGTACATGCCCAACTCCTTACCACATACTCATCCTCGTAACCCTCGTCATCCGTCTCGCCCGTGTTCGGGTCGCAGTCCTTGACAGTGAACTTCATCATGCAGCTGAAGGTACAGGCCACTGGGAGGCAAAGGCAAAGCTCAGGTTAACACCAGCAGCTGGGTTCCCCCCTAACTGCCAGCAGCACAGGCTTAGCCAGGGACCTAGAGAGGGCTCTCTGACAGCTTCTGTCTCTCCAGGACAAGGTATTTATTTGTAATATTAAGGCTAGCAAGCAGTGATAAAGACAGGTTCACGATGGTTGTACAAGACCATAATCCTCAGATCAAGTGCTATTACTGATGAACGTAAAGTTGTGTTGGGAATAATAACCAAGCATGTCCCCCCAGCAGCTGGTGAAGAGGCAAGATCCTTATCTAGGGATCGGTTCATGCGCCTTTGAAATGAAACCACCTTGCACTGCAACACAGCAGCTGATTAATGCCACTCGGCTGGGAGAGGAACTGATGACTCATCCCGAGAAAATGAGCACTGCTGGGTGAACAGCAGCAGCACACATGGGTGAGCAGTCCCAGAACACAAACCAGGCAGACCAAAGCACAGGTAAGGGCTAGTTCATGTTCTGGACAACGGCAAATGAGGGATGTTCAGTTCAAACAGACATCCCTGAAATTCTAGGGGTTTGTCCAAAGTACACCTTTGCTACTCGGAACATCTGGGCACTGAGAGCACTTTGCACGTACCAGCCTCCCCACACACAGAGCAGACAGGCTAAAGGACACACCAGGGTGCATGGGAGAGAGCTGAATGCTCATGTGCCAGATCTCATAGCCTGACTCAACAATGCTACAGCACAAGGGAAACAGGAGAGGAGAGGGGAGGCCTGGCAGCCCCCAAACAGCAAAGAGAAGTCATGCTCAGCATCACTTGGGGCTCCATCCACACACAGGCTATAAATATCTGGCTAGGGTGCAAGGTAGAGTGTGGGGGTGAGCAATACAGTGCACTTGATTTGGGGAATATCAGGGAAACACAGAGGGCAAACTGTTTACCTGCTGTCGGATCCTCTTCAGACAGTGCCACCAGCGTGTAGCAGGTTCCCGGCTGGTTGTACACCAGGGTTTTGGCAGGTACATAGCCAATGACCTCATACCCCTCTGTTGGCTCCATCTGCACCGTGACATTCTCCAGGATCTGATCATTCAGGGTGTTCGTGCAGTCAAACTAAACAGGGGAGAGCAGCAACAGCTTGAAGCTCTCTATCTTTCAGCAGTGCATCTCACTATCAGCTGGCCCGTTACAGGGCTCACACATTCCAGTTTAGTCCCAGAGCAACTATGACTAACAACTTATTTCAGTGCTTTAGGGGAGAAGCTAAAACCCTGCAGGGGACTCCAGGGCTCCAGCAAACTTCTTTTTTCCCCACTTCAAATGAATGAGCACACAATTATCCAGTGCCTTCCCCCTGCAACCCCAGGCAGGAGAGGATTCAGCCAGGACAGGAACGTGTAAGCTCCTGCCTGTTTCAGTTCACCAGTTACTATGGAACTTTTTCCTCTAAACATACTTTGTCCTTCCGCCCAGGATGGTTAATTCCCAGGTTAACTCTTTGCTGTATGGAAATGCAAGTCCTGTGTTGCCTATATCTCACTTGATGTCACAGGGACACAGCGCCTCACAGCAGATGGGAAGATGATCCATCACAGAGCTCAAACTAGGGATTAGTTTGAGCAGGTTTTAGCAACCTTGATGATTGCAGCAAGTCCAGAATTGCTGGTTGGACTTTATTCCAGCTGCAATGACAAGGCACTTCACCTCATGCAATTGCATCTGGTGGACGGACAACAGAAACTGAGATCAACCCTGTGAGTGCTGTATAAGCAGTCCTGAGCTGTCAAGGAAGGAGCTGGCTAAGGACAAAACACTGCTGCTCCCAAGCTAGCATGGAACTTGCTGTGCTTTGAACTCCCCAGGGCCCAGACAAAGATCCTGGCACATCAATCCCAACATCTCACATGTAGCAGCAGGGCAGTACAGCCAAGGCCGAGACACACAGAAACAAGCACCTGTACTGTACAAGCTAAAGCAAAATGTAGACATGAAGAGCTCTCCTTCACCATGTCCCTTTCTTTTGTTCCCTTTTCAGCCTCTCAAATAAAGCTTCACTCTTTCATGCCCAAAGCACGTGCGTGGGGACCCTGAGAGAAGAACAAGGCTTCCCTTGCCAGCTCACTGAGAACAGCTCCACCTGGTGCTCTCTGCCTTACCCTGACTGTACGTGTTTGCATTGCTCAGCCACACACACACTCCCTAATTAATTTTTTCCGGGGCTCTGCTGCTCTGGATGAGAAACTAAGGACTCCTCATTGCAGTGAAATGCTTTGAACACTGATATCCCTGGGCTATTTCTTCCCAGTGGAGCTTTTAACTGGTAGGAGCTTATTTTCCAATCCCCTCTCAGCCCCATCTGCCACAGCTCCCCACCTGGAACACCATGTGGCCGACGAATGTGTGCTTGGTGCAACGAACCACATACTCCGTTTCCAGCTCTGTCAGGGCAACAGGCTCTGGGGAAGACTTGAAGAGCGGGCCCAGTCCCCGAAACTCTGGGATAGCCCCCAGCTGCTCTGAAACAGAGGACACAGAAACCATTGCCTTCCCCAACCCACAGGAAGGTGTTAGCAGTTTCAAAGCATTCATTCAAGCTGTCAGAAGCTGCTGCAGAAAGGAACTATCCATCAAACATCCATAAGCATTCACTGAGGACTTTTAAAATTAAAGGCAGAGTCATCCTTTGCCCACATCTATTGCAATCCAGACAGAACAGGGTTGCAGGCACCCCTATCCCCCAGGAAGGAAGAACAGACAAAGCTGGGAGCCCATGTCACTCTCAAAGGAGATGGGAAGGAGCCAGAGGGGCCAGGCAGGCTCAGCAAGAGGTGACTGTCAGTTCTCACACACAGGCACAGGAGAGGCCTTGCATCAGCTTACCTTGGAATATTTCTTGCCGTGTTGCTGCCACCTTCTCTGGCTGTTTGACTACAGCAACAGGGACATTTTCTGCAGGAGAAAGAAAAGAAAAACCACCACAATAACCCCAAAAGATTTGAAGGTGAAGAGTAAGAAGTAACTAAATCAGAAAACAGATTAATGTCTGGTGAGGGATTTGACTAAGGAAAGGAAGGGAGCTCGTTTCTCAGCTTGCTATGGACTAGACACCCATATTTAGCTTCCTAAACACCTTAGGAACTGCAGCAGCTCCAGTGAGGATTTCCAGCTATTTACTACTATTAGCTGTTGGTCTAAAGCGAAACACTAACATGGGAACAACCAGATTTGCTGGCTTTAGTCTTTACAGAAGATGTAATCCCACAAAATTCAAATAGGATGAAGCTCAGCAATTCCCAGCAGGCCCAATGCAGTCTGTTGTCTGAGAGCTGGAGTTGCTAGGGAATTGCCAGTGGTTTGGAGAAGCATTCGGGGGACTGTTCCTCACCTGCTCTTTGCTCGACGATAGGAGCTGTTGCCAAAGGAACGGATTTCAAGTCAAAGGGTTTCTCAGAGGGCTCCAGGGTGTACTGATGCAGAGCCCTCTCCAGGCCAGGGATGGACACAGTCAAACCTGGGCACAGAAGGGACAGGTCACTGACACCACAGATAACATCAGCCCTTTGTCACTTGCTAAACCACAAAAGAGATGCAGACTTGGTTTGAGGACTTCCTGTATTACCATTCAGGATGTAGCCAGCATTGAGGGCTTTCTGCTTCTGCTCCAGAACATTCAGGTAGAAGGTGGCTCTGTCTCTCACTTCGTTGTCATCATCCATCACACACCTGACAGGAAAGTGGAAAACTTTCTTCAGTGCAAGGCAGCAGAGTCCACACAAATGAATCCAGGTGACTAACAGGGCCAGAAAGAACATGCCACAGAAGACAACTGGCAATCTACTAGTAATTGCATCAGGCAAGCAATCATCCACCACACTTGGCTTCTCATGTCCACTTTGGAGTGCTGAATGCAGTGGTGATCCCATCACAGGATCCCAGGTACCCTCTGCACCTTCTCAGATCCACAGCCAGAAGAGACTAGACATGCATGGAGTTGACAACAAGCTCTCAGGCAAACAGGGTTTTTCACCCAGGATGTTGAGAAACTCTAAGGTACAACTCACCTTTTCAGTAACACCAAGATACTGGGTAACATCTCCTCATTCTGGGCTCCAAACTTGGCCAGGGCACTTACAGCACCTGTAGCACAAATCATGAAAAGAAAATTAGAATGCAAAGAAATCAGCTGAAGTTTCCTCTGTTTATTCCCTGGCCTTGGTCAAACGCCACATCAGAGATGCTAGCACTAGTGTAAAGCATTACTGTGAGACCAGAAAGAGGCAGATGTACTACAGTGATGTGCCTACAAACTACTTCTGTCTAGTTGCAGAGTCACTACATCTCCCTCCCCATTTCTCAGCTGCAGGCCACCTCTTCCATCAACACCACTGCAGGATATTTGTTGTGTAAAAATACCTGCTCAGGACTAGAGCGAACCACAATCCTCAAAAGCAGAGGTGTTCGTGCACTATATTTCCTTGAAGATCTGTCACAGGGCTTTCCAGGTCTGGCTCTTACCTGCCCGGACTTCTTCATGCTCCAGGACAACCCGGTTGTAGATGAAGCGAATGTATTTGGAAGGGTTGTTGGTTTTGGGCCCTTCTTGCCCCAGGAGGTGGAGGATGCGAGTGGCCAGCACAGTGAACTCGCAGTCTTCGATGAATTCGCAGAGGTGAGACAGGCCTGTCTCTTTGCTCTCCGAGTTCTCCTCAATGATGCTGATGATGCAGTCCACGATGGCTCGCTTATATTCAAAGCCACCCTAAGGAGCAAAAGGGAACTGTTCAGCTGGAAATCAAAGTATTTTAGAGACTCTGAACCAGCCAGACAGGAAAGAATTTCCTGCTAATAGGTCACTCACACTCAGTTCTTTTATTCTGTGTTTAAAAGAAGGGCAGTAATGCTGCCCCCACTTTTGACCCTCCTTACACCCAGAGGGCCAGCTAACACTCAAACTGTCTTGCCAGCTCCCTCAGAATGGCAGCAGTGAAAAAAAAAAAAAAGACCTATAGAGTGTAAAAGACTCCATCCCCCTGATGGGTTTAAATCTCCTTCAAAATCCTCTGCTGCTAGAATTAGTGCATAAAAACAGCCATATGGGAGGAGAAAAAGCCCAACTATCTCCCCTTTAGCACCAGACATCTGAGGATGAATCACAAGAGAAATATATTAAGGATCATATCTACCACAGCAGGACCCAGCAAATAGACCCATTAGTGTGGGAAGACAGGCAATCAATACCTCCCCAGGCCCACCCCACAGCCTAACATGCCGTTAATGCTCGGTTATCTTCAGACATTATTTACTAGTGTCCTCAATACACAGCAGGGGATTAAACTGCACACTATCCTCTGCCAATTACATGCACAGTGCTGGGAATTTGGGGGATCTTTCCAGAGCTACTTTGGATTAAAAAAAGCTTTAAAACAGAATGGTTTGAACTATAAAACCACATTCAAAATGATAGCAACCACCCACAGAAAACCTGGGAAAGGAGAATGGTCCGTTTTTCACAGGAGCAAACTGAGACGCTCTGGTTTGTTCCCCAATGAGAGGCTGTAAGTGGCAGAAAGCGATGTTGGAGCAAGTAGTGGTGCCAGCTGTGTTGCAGGCATGTTAGCTCATTTAGAAACAGCCTCAGCAAAGCTCTGAAAGCTGTCTTTCTGAAATTTATGTCTGACTGAATGCAGAGAATGGTTATAGGTACTCGTGATCCCTTCCCTGCGACAGCAGAGAACAGAACAAAAGCTGTCCCATGTCATCAATAAATAGGTTGTTATTGAATCTTTGTACAAGACAAAACTTCTTGGAATTTGCTGTCAAAGTACAAAAGGAAGCTGGTTCAAACACGAAACACACATGGATCACCAACAGATCTGCCCTTGTCTGCGTTTGCCTAGAAAGTAATAAAGCCCCAGAAAAATCAAAGGATGAAAAACCACACTCAAAATGCGCCTGGCAGCCTGCGTGTAACTGCGCACAGCTGGCCACTTCTACCCATCAGTTTGGAGAGAGGCTCTTACTCTTATCATTAAAAGCTTGACTCTCACAGGGGCCACTGTGCAGTCCTGCAGTTCATGCATACACACAAGGAACACAAAGCAGTTGTTCTGCAAGCTTACCTCTTCCCGAAGCATAGTGAAGAGAAAGTTCATGAGGACGGCGTGTTTGCGCGGGTACTTCTGGCACAGTGCATTGATGGCCTGCACCACCACCACCTGGAGGAAATGGGGGGCGAGTGAAAATGGGCATCTGTCTCACCAGGCAGGAAAAAACAGTTGAATTGTGTCAATTTTGTGCTGGTCCCTAGCCTGAAAACTACAGGTTTGCCTTTGCTTATTCAAAAAATGCAGTTCCAGGAGGTACAATCCTAGGAACTGGAGGAGACTGACCTTTATGCAATGGTCAGCCCCTAGCAAAAGCCCACCCTGGCAAGAAGAAAAAGAGATTTAATTCACAAACAGCATCTCTTCAGAAGAGAGTACAGAGCCTGGGTTTGGAAGGGACCTTAAAGATCATCTAGTTCCACCTCCCCTGCCACGGGCAGGGTTACCTCCCACTAGACACCTCCTGCACCTCTACCATGAATGCTTTCAGGGAGGGCCAGCCACAGCTTCTCTGGGCAACCTGGGCCAGTGTCTCATCACCCTCACAGCAAAGAATTTCTTCCTAATATTGAATCTAAATCTCCCCTCTTTCAGTTTGAAATTGTTCCCCCTCGTCCCATCACTCCATGCCCTTAAAAGTTCCTCTCCAGCTTTCCTGT
Organism: Aegotheles bennettii; assembly: GCA_013398125.1. Lineage (NCBI taxonomy): Eukaryota > Metazoa > Chordata > Aves > Caprimulgiformes > Aegothelidae > Aegotheles > Aegotheles bennettii. The sequence goes on along the minus strand of VZRW01010204.1, from coordinate 616,039 downwards.
AGCCCCTTCAGACACTAGAAGGTGCTCTAAGGTCTCCCTGGAGCCTTCTCTTCTCCAGGCTAACAACCACAACTGTCTCAGCCTGTCACAGAGCACATGACTTCAGAGCTGGGTGCTGTACGACCAAGGCATGGCTTAGGCCAACAGCCTCAGATTCTCTCTCTTCCCTGCAAATACTCTATAGCCCAGATCCTGGAAGCAGCTCCATGCAGGTTTCAGAGTGCATGGAGAAACATGGACAAAGACCAAGGGGTTTCTTCAGGAACTGCATGTCTGTTCTCCTCCCACTTCCTTACTTTGAACTCATCTGAGATTTCTGACATGAAAGAGGAGATTTGCTTCATGAGCCGGTCAATACTGCTCTCACTGCCAGTTTTCAGCAACGTGGTGATGGCCAGAGTGGCTATGCTGCGATTGGAGTCTGTCACAAGGTTCTCCAGGTCTAGATTACAGGCAGTCACAGCAGACGGGTGCTTCATGGCCACCTAGAGCAGAAAAGGAAGGGTGGAAATCACTCAATAGATGCAAAAGGCCCAGCTGGCAAAACTCACCAAGTCTCTATAAGCTCTCACTCCTCCCTGTAAAAATAAATGCTACAGACTGTACAGAAGGGTCACCTCAGACAAACAACTCATCTGAGGTTAAATAACAAGCTCATTCTTCCCACAGAATTGCATCTCTTGCTGGAAGAGAAGCAGTAGTAATAAACGATCTTTTACTATTTTTAACTCTCTCATTCTTCTCTATATGTTAAAAAAAGAAAGCTATGAACTGCCAACAAAAATTCTGTGAGCCTGGCTGTGCGGAACAGCTTTGTGGGTAGAAGCACAGCAGTTATCAGACACTGCCATTCTGCCTTTTTCTTTTTTTAGAGTTTATAAGGTCAAGGGAAAAGCTGGAGCAAAGATTGCCACCGAGCGGGCAAGAAGCATCAGCAAGGTTTGATCCCTGTTTTACAAGGAGCTCCTTCACCACGGGAAGCTCAGAAGGGGAAGCAGTAACACGTAAGACCAGTAACACCCTCATACAGACCTGGGAAAGTTACTGCTTTTTTTTCCTTTCCCTTCTGTGAAGTGTTCTTTGAGGTTTAATTTCACCCAGAAAGCAATGAAATGTAAGGCTGTAGCCCAGGGTAGAGGTTATTCACACAAAATCATCACATAATCTAGCCCCCTTTCTCCTCTGAAGTCTGCACCTCTGTGCACATGACAAACTATCACAGGTCCCAGGAGACCGGCTCCTACCTTGTTGAGGGTACGGACAGCTGCGTATCTCAGTGCTGCTTTTGGGGAGCTGCAGAACAGCTGCAAAACTGCAAGGTGGGAAAACCAAAAGAGGCAGACATTTAGGCAATCTATTACTGAGAAGTGTTTCATGCCCAAAGCAAAAGCCTCAGCGAACAGACAGCTGCAAGCACCAGATATCTAGAAGCATGCCTAAGAAGCAACTGTGAATTTACCAGCTTCCTCCCTCCCTGCTGTCCTCTTTGCCACACATCCCTGCTGACAACCATCTCTTACCCACCCCCCTCCTTTTCCAGGGTGCTGCTCTCCCTTTGCTCCTCTTGAAAGCCAATTTTATCACCTTGTCGTATTTCCCATTAAATCAATTTGAACTGCTGTTCTCCACTTCTGTGCAAACCCTCTTCCTTTCCCAGGGTGGGCCTGTGAAGGGCTCCCTCCCTGCACAGAGAGGTGACACACAGCCTTCCTACCTGCCAACAGTCCCAGCTCACGAGAACCTTTGGACTGGACTGAGCTGGGAAGGCAGGACCCCAACACCTTGGCTTCTTGCACAGATACACTCAGTCTAAAGCAGGGAGATTTATTATCAGCTAGAGTTCAACCCTGTTCCACAGAAAAAAACCCCAAACCAGACACCTCCAGTAACCCACGCTTGAACACACCAGGCCAATACCTTTACAGGAGCAAAACCATTCACACATAGCACAGCAGCATAAAGCAACAAAGGGTACAGCAGCATTAGAAGCCTGAAACCACACAAGGTCCTTGTGTCTTAGGGTAATCAGCAGCTGTCACCACTGCAGGCCCATAATCCCCTCGCCATCACCGTGAGGGCCACATTTACCCGAGACAGCCGGAGCCAGCTCTTTGGCAGTGCAGTTGGGCAGGTTAACGATGGCAGAAGCAGCTTCGTAGACCACCATCTCGTGCTTGTTTCTTAGGCAGCTCTCGATGAAATCAAAGAGGGGGCTATCGCGGCTAAGGGACACAAAAGCACAAGAATGAGTAAAAACAGAGGTGCTAACAGAAATGAAGAATCAGCCAGCAGAAATGGGCAGGTCTTGTAGCCTGTGGAACTGTAAAAGTGGCCATAAATCCACTGTCCCCAGATTCTGAAGTGGGCATTACACTGCACTTCTGTCACACTTGGGCTGGAAGTCAGGCTGTCTTCTGAGAAGACTACAGGCTAAAGGGAATCTCCCTCAGCCCTCACACAGTGAGAGGTGACTGCACACACCAAAAGCCTTATCCCTGAGGAAGCCACACTGCTTACATGACAGCCAAATAATAACAGAAGACAGAGAAAATGAAGTAGAATATCTCAATACACAACAGCTATACAAAACAGTCCAGAGAAAAAAGAACGTATTTGACGTGCAAGTACACAGACGAGGCTCACAGAAGCCATCTCATAACCATGAAAGCATCCTGTATTCTCTATGCTGCCTTCTATCCAACAATAAAAGGGTAGAAGCTGCATGCTGCTCTTCAAAGACAGAAACAGTGGCCCTCATGAAATGGCAAGTGAGCCTGCCAGAGGAGATGGAAGCAGGGCCTGAGGAAATTATTCCAGTGGGGTAAAGCCACCCCCTCACCTGCCAGCCTCCTCCTCCAGCAGCTTGCTGGCCACTCGAATCATCAAGCAGTAGGCAAACGGTGACTTGAGGCCGTGGCGCGTGAACTTGCTGAGCATCTTGTTGACTGCCAGGCGGTCGTTCTTCCGCACGTGGTAGAGCAAGCCCAGAGCATGGTACTGCGTAAGGAAAGAGTGTGTCACAAACCCACAGTGTGCTCCTTCCACTTTGATCCCAGAGGTGCCTGGCTGAGCTCCAGCAGTTTGCTTCACTCCCAGCTGCTGTTCGCTAATCCCTGTGTTGGCAGTGGATTTCCTACCTGCACCATGATATTGTCACTGGAAGCTGCCTCCTGAGCTTCATTCACCCAGCGTTTTACCACATCGTAACTGGTCTTGAGCAGGTGCTGGGGGAGAGACAAAGCCACAGACAACCCGTGAGAGAAGAATGGAGTAAACTTTGGGAATCAAAGTTCATATTAAGAAGCAGTGAGCCTTCCCCGTGACAGCAGTGGTGGCAGCAACTTAAAAGAGCAGAGGACCAGCACGCAGAGACCTGGCCTCAAGAGGTTGATGAAATCCCACAAAGTCAGCACCAGTCCCTCGGTTCACCCTGAAGCTCCCAAGATACCAAATCCCACCACAGATGACTGCTTCCCAGCTTGACGGTCCCTCAGGCCTGCCCTGCTGGGACTACCTACCAAGGAGGACACCAGAGCAGAGCTGGAAACGCTTGGCACTTTGTCAACAATTGCCTGCTTCATGTAGCGCTCGATGGCCTGCAACATGGTGCTCTGTGGGGAGAGGGAAACAACAGCTGATATGGAAAAGCCGTTAGGAGTCTGAAAGGGGCGATGCAAAGGCATGAAAAGCAGAGTGGAAGGTGGGATGGGGTGAAGTAGGGAAAGGTGAAGCCTAGGGATGCCCCAAGGGAAAAGCAGCACTTACGTCAGTGATTTGACAGAGCGCTCTCACAGCAGGGCCTCGGTAATTGTCATCCTTCCCAGTCATGTCTTTGGTTAAGCTGGTTGGAAACAGGAAGCTCTCAACACCGCAGCCCTGAGCCAGCAGCTCTCAGGTGCACACACTGTGCACACAGAGCTGCAGGCAGCCAGGATCACAGCTGAATGCCAAGCAGGCAACTGCAGCTCTCAGGCAAGTCCCACCAGTGGGAAAGCAGGAGGAAAAGATCAGTACTGGGTGCCAGGCCCATCAGCAGGCTGTATGGGCTCCTGATCACCAAGTCAGGCTGGAGCACACACACCTATCCCTGAGGCATTTGCCTTCCTTACTGAAGGCTCACTCCTGCCCTTTCCCCAGGATCCTGGTCAGTGCAAGACCATCTATGAGGGGATGGGAGTTCATCACATTGCAGCACTGGGGACTGGCTTCTGCTTGCAGCATGGCCTCAGCCCTCAGCAGACCATCCACCCTCAGGCTCCTGTCTCCCCATCCCCTCCTCATCCCCAGCCTTTCAGCAGGGTGAGCAGCAATTCAAGAATGACTCTCAGAGGGAATTTTGTTCCCTGGTGAAGTAGCATCCTGTGCTGCTACAGCAGCAGTAAATCCTTGTCTACCTGTTAAAAACCTTGGGATTTATGCCAGAAATCTTCAAAAAGCTTCAAGGCATTCAGACAGGAAAGCAGGAGCTAATGAAACAATCTTTTGCAAAAGGGAAAAACCAGCAGTGCTGCCATACCATGTAACCAAAAGAGACAATGGAAACACCCGTGGGTATGGGACACCAGGACAGCACATTTCACACACACCACTGGGAGTTCAGTATCTGTATTTCAGTGGCCTCTTTTAAAAGAAAAGAATTTCCTCACCAAGGGAGTGGTGAGGAAAAATCCCTATCCTCACCCTGCTTAGGGGCCACAGTTATCTCCAAGAGGTTGGCCAGGCATTATTGGAGGACCTGCAAATATAACAGTAAAGAAAGTGAAGTGACTGACCTGCTAGTAACGATGATTACATCCTCTGCAATAGAAGACATCTCTTTGATAGTCAGGTAACACATGCGGCGAAGAGTTGGCTGACAAGGAAGAAGGGAGGACAGACATCAGCTGAGAGAATCCCAGATAGCAAGGGATCTCAGTTTTTCCTGATTCTATGATTTTATTGTGAAGATCAAGAACCCAATACCTTCAGAGCGCCCCAGTGCCTGAGTGCAAAAGACGTACAAAACCCATACTAATTAACAAAACACCTCTTCCTCTTCTGAACCCTTCCATCTTAGGGTGAGGCCGCAGAGATACCAGATTTAGCTAGATCTACAGTTTCATCTTGCACTTGTCATGAGCAAGGAGAATGTGAACAGGGAGAAAAGCTTGAAATCATTAGCAGAAGGCACCCTGTTGCTTCAAAAGCAAGAAAGCAGGCAATTAACATTCCCAAGTCTGGGGATTTCTACACCAGTCTCACGACTTTGATGTCTTGTGGTTTGGGGGACAACTAGTGATGGTCCTGCTGCTGCAGGTAGGTACTAATTCCTGGCCCCCTCTAGGACTGTTGTTGACTCTCAGCAGGAAACAGAATCTTTTAATGCATATGCAGCACACAGTGATTATATGCTTGATCCGTGCCTAGCACAATATCAAGAGTCAAAGAGCAATTCAGAGGGAGGAACCTCTGTCTCAAGAACAGAAAATGCTTCAGTTAAGCTGCGACAAGGTCCGGGAAGGGCTAGGACACTCATGTCCACTTCTAAATTTTCATCTCAGATCAGGTAGCTCCAGGCAGGAAGGAAAAGCTGATTGTATAAAAACACTCGTCTCCAGGTTGAAAAAGTCACTGTTGACCACTTGTTCCACCAGATAAATACAGCAGAAAACAACAAGCAGACTTACATCATTGGACTGAAACAGCTTGGTCATAGCAAAGAAGGATTCGGTAGCTTCCATGACACCGAGGTGTTCCCCCTAGAAGATGTTTGGAAAGAAGGAAGGAAATCCCAGTTATCACAAGCAGCTTTGGGCCTGCTGCAGGTGTCTCTGCATAGGTGTAATTTTTCTCTCCCTTACCTGGTTTATGAGATAAAGGATCTTGGTGAGGATATGAGCACATTTTCGTGGGTTTATGGGAGTCTCATTAAACACTCGTGCCTGGAAACAAAGCACAGACAAGGATGCTGACACCAACACTCTCTCATACTGTCCTGTCTGGTCTTGGTCACTAATACAAACAACACTGAGTGAGGCACGGCAAGAGTCTGAACGACTTTGGATGAGATTTCCCCTCAATTCCTGTTAAACATGGAGCCCTGTTAAACAGCTGGTTCTACAGTCTGGGATCGCAAATCCAAGTGTGATTAAGGTTTAAAGGCCAAATCCTCCTCACACTTCCACCCACACGAGTCTGGATTGTGTGCTAGCTAAAACACTGCTCTTCTGACAGACGTACGCGAGCTCTGGGAGGATAACGGGAGCCAGCACCACTCACAACACTGCAAGCAAAGAGATAATGCTGAAACAACAGGGTCTGGGGATCGAGACGTTTACCTACCCTTCAATAGAAAGGCATTTTTTCAGAGCAAATTCATAGACTATTAAATAATCATTCACACCCTACTAATTAACTTTGTCATCTACAAGACATTGAGTGTTCAAGGCCAATTTCCCATCATTCTTGTTTTAGGGTGAGCTTTCCCAGATAATTCTATTAATTTTATTATTATTTAGGGTTTACAGTCTTTAATTCATCACAGAGACCATTTCAACCTTCTCCCTTCGTTCCTCCAACAAGACAAAAAATAACGTAAGCATTGCCAGTTTCTTTCAGAGCTAACAGGACTGTAAAAAACCCTCGCCTCCTCACTGAAGTTCTCCAGTGATCTGCTCCAGAGAGGGAGAGACTCTGTCCAAAAAGGGGTACACAAAGGAGATCATCTGAGGATTTACCTCTTGCAAGACTGCACTCTTCTCCAGGTGCTGGAACGGGCTGGAACCCCCACCTGCAAAATAAAGAGAGTAAAAGTCTTTCCAGGGATAGTGCTATGGGAAAGCAACTTTCTAACCATGCCCACGCTTTATAAACGGACTGAGCATTTTGGGATAACTATTGTCACGAACACCAAGCAATCAGAGCTCCCTCTTCTAAGTAAAATTAATTGGATGTCTTTGTAGCAGTTAGGGAAGGCAGAGCAGACAGAATATTATTTGATTTGTCATCCCCTCCAGAAGTCACTGGCCACAAGCTGAGGCAGACCGATTAGCTGCAATGTAACTGTGCTCCGCTGGTATCCCCACAGACCTATTTCCAGCCCCTGGGCTGGGAGCTTGCTGACAGCTAGAGCATCAGTAAGACAGGCCTAGAAACAAAAGCTCAGACAAAAAGAGGCATCGTTTGCCAGACTGGTGAGTCGGGATTGCTTTATTCTTCCCTTATAAGCCAATCAGGAGTCCACTAGTAAAGTATTCCTGGCTCTATCACTAATTAAGAGAACAAGACAGTAGAGTCTGGATACAGAGTAACTTTCATTGTTTCACTTAATAGAATAAATTATATTAAATAATTAAAACCCTCACCAATTAAGGATGGGATAATCAGAGGGAAAAGCACTATCATTCTGCACAGCCTCTACCAGCTCGCCTCCTAAGCACTCGTGAGCTGCAGCTTTTCAAAAGCTGCCAGTTATCGATTAGCAGGTTTTAATTAGTACCTACGTTCAGGCTGGCCCGGGGACAGAACGCAGCCACCTCCAGTGCTGTTCCAATGCTTAACAAGCCTGATCCACCAGAAAGCACAGCTCCTGTGCCCAGCTCCCATCCAACCCAGGCCTGAAGCATCCCACGCTGGTGCCAGGAGCCTTTGCAAGAGTAAGCCTTACACTTAAGGGCAAACACATCTGCAACCCCGGCTCCTTCCCAGTTCATAAATCACCCTCCTCCAGCCCAGGAGTCTGCAAACGCAGGAGGTGGCCAAACAAAGCACAGACACTTACATAGGGTTGGAGAGAGAAGAAAACAAGGGGAAAGAACAAAGCCAACATCTCCATATGATTATGAACCAGTTCCAGGATGAGCAGTGGATGTGTTCCAAAAAACCTTCCTAGCAGCACAGTACTCCCCACGGCCCAGCATGTCTACAGTCCCCAAATCAGCCACGAACAACAGAGCATCGTCCCTTCAGCTTCCATAGTGCTACGGACCTCAAAATATATCGTACACAAAGGCTTGGTCCTCACAGCACCCTGTACTGAGGTATTTCTCCATCAGAGAAGAAACAGATGCAGGCCAGGCTGTGTGTTCAGAGAACTCATAGTGTTGGATGACTAACAACAATCTGTAGTGATTTGCAGAGGCAGTCACTGACCGAGCCAGGTTCTCAGAACAATTGTATGCCTGAAATAACATCTCACTGAGAGCCAGGGGAAGCAGCTCATCCAAGACTACTGAAACCATCCACAAAAAGCAAAGAAACAAAAGCCAAATAAGTGACACGCTCATCTCAACAAAGACTTAAATGGAAAGAACGGGTATGCAAGGCCTGTAAATTCAGGGATGAAGTGCTCCACAAAAGACCAACGCCAATGGGCACTCAGGCTTTGGAGATAGACACGATCCACAGGAGAAGGGCAGGCACGGTGAATGACAGGAGTCTTCATTTGGAACAGAAGCAACAGGATGAGAAGTAAATGCAATAGCGAAGAAAAAACACTGGGAAGCACACAAGCAGCAGTGGCAGAAAGGAAAAAGGAGAGCTCTGTGAGCTCTTGGTATGAACAAAGTCAACAAGGCTCAGCACTGTAACACAAGGAAGTGCATCTCCTGCCAGCCTCTGGTAACACAATGCCCTGGGGTGTGAGGCAGGTACAGATGAAGAATAGTCCCAAAGATGACAGCCAAGCCTCTGAGAGCTGCCTCACTACATTCTCCACTTATCAAGATGTCGCTGAAGGCTCTGGACACGGGAAACACGGGCAAAGCATTTAACACACAGTAAAATAAAAAGCAAGCACAGACACAGAACAAACCCCAAGATTTACACGGAGCGGTGGTTTGGGTGGGAAGCTTCATGGGAAGATGGGAACGATACCACGAGGCACAACCATAAAAGTAAACACTGTCATATCCAGCCTTGGTTCCACCCGGATCACACACACATAAAGTGTTAACCCCTTCCTCACGGCTCCGGCCTGGGGCACGGTAAGGCCAAGCCATCACTGCCTTTCTCCAGTGCTCGCAGCCTTCCCGAGCGACCGAGGCTGGCAGCAATCCCGATGGAGGCGCAGACTGTGTGCACCAGAACTGCCAGGAGCTACAGACTGGGTTCTACCCCGATTTAGCACCGGGGTTGCGAGCTGGGCGGCTCAGCAGGGCCAAGGAGCTCCATCTGCAGCCCCGCACCGCGATGCCGCGGGCAGCCCGGGGAGCTGTGCCCGTGGGACCGGCTCAGCCCCCGGTGCAGCAGGGAGGGGCCGGCAGCGGGCAGCTCCAGCGCTCCCACAGCGCCCTGTGCGCATCGGCCGGGCCGGGCCGGGCC
>VZRW01010204.1:584891-594909 GCA_013398125.1 Aegotheles bennettii | reverse complement strand
TGCAGCCGAGGAGGGGGGTATTTACCGCCGGCCCACGATCGCCTTCTGGTCCTGGGCGCCCATCTTCACCCTGCCAGGGGAAAGGGATGTGAGAAGGGGTCTGGGATGGGGACACCCCAGCATCAGCCCCCCTCGGGGACAGGCATGGTGCTGGCTCCCTGCCCCCTTGGGGATGGCACCATGGGATTTCCTGTCCCCAGTGGTGGGGACAAAGGGGGCCACAGTGGGGACACAGGGGGCTGTGGCTGTACCTACCCGTGGCCCTGGGTCTCCACGTTCACCTCTGGCTCCAGGCAGCCCAGCCCCTGGGGGACCCTGCCAGGGGAAGGCAAGAGCTTGTCCCTGTCCTTGCTGCCCACCGCTCCTCCCAGCCATGCCATGTCCCCTGCCACACCAGCAGACACCTCGCAGACCCCCATCCCTCCAACTGGCCGGCACAGAGCAGGCTCCCTTGTGCCACCATCGAGAGCGGTTTCAGCATCACCCAGAGGGTGGTTGCAGGAGGGACATCCCACGAGAGGAGTGGGCCCACATCCCTCACTCTATAGGGCTGCCCCCATCCTACCTTGTCACCCTTCAGGCCAGAGGCCCCTTGTATGCCCTAAAAGAAAGGAGAGGGGTGAGTAAGCCACAGGAGGAAGGTGATGCCAGACGACCCCCACACAGCATCCCAGCGGCTTCCACAGCAGCTTCTGCCCGGTGCTGGAGTCCCCAGCAACCCCCAGCCCCTGGGGGAAGGTGCAGGGTGGGTCCCCATCACCCTGTCCGAGCCGGTGGGGCAGCCAGGGCAGAGCCTGCACCCACAGGGACACTGTGGCACTGGAGCCCCACACTCACAGCCGGCCCTGGGGGCCCCACGGGTCCTGGTGGTCCAGAGGTGCCATCTCTCCCGGGAAAGCCGATCAAACCCTGGCAAGGAAATACCAGTGAGCAGGCAGGGACCATGTCCAGGAGCCAATGGGGCTTGAAGAGACCCCGCTGGCACTGCCTGAGCGTCCGGGGTCACCCAGACCAGCAAAGGCAAGCACCAGCCATAGCCTTTACCCTCTCTCCTGGGGGACCTGGGGTGCCAGGCTGCCCACTGTCCCCTCTCAGGCCGGGTTGTCCTGGTGTTCCAGCAACACCTGCTAAGCCTGGGGGTCCCGGTGGTCCTGGCAAGCCGATGTCACCCTGAAGCAGGAAGGAAAAAGATGAGGCCCAGTGAAACAGCACCCAGGAGCGTGCTTCTCCCTCAGCCGGCCAAGCCAGGGCAGCACCTGGGGATGCGGTGAGAGCCAGGGTGACACAGGGACAGGGGTTACCTTCAAGCCTGGAGGGCCAACCTGTCCTGGTGGCCCCTGCACACCAACACCCGGCGATCCCTGCATAGTGGCAGAGCACAGAGCATGTCCCCTGTCTGGTGGGCATGGGTGTGCCAGGGGCACCATGCCACCTGGAGTGACCCCCCCAGGGCTGGGGAGCACCCCTGGGACCAGGGTCACTTACCTTCTCCCCTTTGGCTCCAGAAGACCCCTTGGCTCCCTGCAAAGACAGCAAGTCACCACAAAGGGCTGGGTGGTGGGTGACGAGGGCACAGGTCCTCCCTCCCTTGCAGCATCCACTGCCCCCAGCATCCACCCCCTGGTCCCCATGTGCCTCCTACTCACGTCTTCCCCAGGATCTCCTGGTTCCCCAAATCTTCCTTGCTCCCCCTGGCATGGGCAAATAGGCAAAAAGCAGGGTTGGGAGACAATGTGCAGGGGGAGTGGCTGCAGCCAGACCCCCCCCACCATGGGCAGGCAGCTGGGGAGCCCAGGGCCACCACAGCTCCCTCCCCACCATCCCCTGAGCAGCAGTCACCTTCTCGCCCTTTGGGCCAGGCAAGCCTCGGTCACCCTTGGAGCCCTGACAGGGGGAGAGCAGCGTTAGGGGAGGGGGGCAGCCACAGGGCTGGCTCACCCCAGAATGCATGGGGTGGTGATGGGGGAAAAGAGGTTAACGGGGGGACAAGGTGGACAGGGCCAACTCACGGGTTCTCCCAGCAGCACCCCTTCCAGCAGCGCCGGCTCGCCCTGCAGTGGCACACGGGTGCTCAGATGTGCCTGCAGCAGACCCCTGCCCGCCCTGGGGGCTTCGGCAGCACCCAGGGATGGGGGTGCCCCCACCTCACACCCTGGCTCCTTACCTTCTCGCCTTTGGCACCAGGAGGGCCAGCTATGGCCTGGGATGCAGGGGAGAGAGGGGCAGGTGAGTGGGGCTGCATGGGGATGCTCCCCTTCATCCCAGCCTGGGAATGCCAAGGAAGCTCCCGGGTGCTGCTGGGTCAGCTCTGCACTCACCTGCCCCGGGGCTCCAGCATCCCCTGGCTCTCCCTTGGGACCGGCAGGGCCAGAAGGTCCCGGCACGCCCTGGCACAAGCAGCACAGTCCTCAGCCTCAGCTGCTGGTGCCCCAGGCTGAGCCCTGTGGGGCTCCTGCTGGGATGGGACAGGGTGAGGAGCAACATACCATCTTCCCAGGCATCCCTGCCTCACCATCCTTCCCTGGCACACCATCCCTGCCTGGCACACCCGGCTTCCCGCTCTCCCCCTGCGGGTGGTAAGAGCGGGGCTGGGGCACGGGGGGGCCCTGCAGCCCCCCAAGCAGCCCCAGGCACCCACACCGATGGCAGCTGGGCAGGGGGGGGATGACACACTCACCACTTGTCCTGGAAGCCCGGGGACACCCGGTGGGCCCTGCAAAGGAGACACGAGCGGAAATCAAGTGGCAGCCTGGGCACCAGGACCAGCCAGAACGTGGCTGGGGGGCTGCAGACACTTACCCCTGGGCCGGGGGGACCGGCAGGGCCAGGCAGCCCCATGCTGCCCTGGGGACCGGGCAAACCCTGCAATGGAAACAGCCACGTCAGAGAGAGGACACGGTGCTGCCCTGGCACAGCCAGGACCTCGGCTGCCCCCATGGGAAGGTGCACGGCAGTGGGGTCAGATGGCTTTGGGGGGCTGGGTGCTTTGGGGGGGGCCAGGTGGGTGCTGGCAGGGAGTGCTCACCCGGATGCCAGAGCCAGGTTCCCCTGGATCGCCCTGCAAAGAGACAGCCTGTGTCAGTCCCACCACCCCGACCCACCGGTCACTGCGGTCACACCCACGTCCCCACACCTACCACGGGGCTGTTCCCCAGGGCCAGCTGGACCTGGGAGAGGGGCCAACCCGAAACATCCCTCCCTCCAGCCCAAAATGTCCCGAAATGTGTCCCTCCCTCCAGTCCCCAAATCTGGCAAGGCACTGCTTTCCTGCGCCAGGTCGGACGCAGCGATGGCAATGCCAATCCCGATGCCATACCTTGGTCCCAGCTGGGCCCTGGGTCCCTGGTGGGCCAGTGCTACCCTGCAGGGAAGAACGGGACATTATGTTGGTGTGGTGCTTGCTGGTGGCACGGGACAGAGAGGGAGCAGCAAGGCAGTGAGGTCCCAGCACTGCTAGCTTGCCCCTGCTCCCTGGAGGGGATGCCCACCCGAGCTGATGTCCCCCTTGCATGTCAGTCCCCTGCACGTGGCATGGGGTGGCTCCTTACCGGAGGTCCTGGGGGTCCTGGGTCTCCCTGGTTGCCCTGAAGGGAGAAAGATATGGGGTCACTGCAATGATGGGTTTTTCCCGGTGGGTGCGTGGGGTGTCCCCTCAGAGAGGAGACACAGACAGTGCCAGCAGCACCCATGCCAAGTGAGGACAAGCCCGGCCAGCTCCTGGCAAGGCGCCTGGGGCCATGCACCCACCCAGGCAGGAGGGTTGGCCCCCGCAGCTGTGAGCCCCAGGCTCCAGGCTGAGGTGGGGGGCACAGTGACATGGGGGGGCACAGACACTTACCGGGCGTCCCAGCACACCGGGGAAGCCTGGCAAGCCCTGCAAAGAACCATGTCAGAGCCAGCAGGCGAGTGGGAGCCTGCCACCCCCAAGCAGCCCTGCTGCCCCCCGGGGATGCTCCCTGCTCCCAGTGTGTGGTACCCAGCCCGGGGTACTTACAGGGGGGGGCTAGGAAGCCCCCTAAAGCCCTGCAGGCCTTGGGTGGAGGGGAAGGAGGTGAACGAGATGTGAAGGCTCCCGCTGGTGTAGGTGGTGGCTGGTGTGGGACCACAGGACCTTCCCCCCATCCCAGCCCACATCCCCCCACCGCGTCCCCACTCACTGGTTTCCCCTCGGGGCCGGCCAGCCCTCTCTCTCCTGGCAGGCCCTGGAGCCAGAGATGGAGATGGGGTCAGTGCCAGGCAAGGGGATGGGGTCAGTGCTGGGCAGGGGGACAGTGCTGGTACTCACCGGGGCGCCGTCCCTGCCCTTCTCACCGGGCTCCCCTCGCTCGCCCCGCAGGCCACCCTCACCCTGCAGCGGGGACAGACACAGGGTCACAGGACAGGCAGGGACCTTCCTGTCCTCCCCCAGATCCTGCTGACACCCAAAGAGGGGTGCCCCCAGCAGTGCTCCCACCCGGGGCTTTGCCCCATGGGGCTGCCCCATTGGCAGCAGGAGACTTACGACCGCAGACCTTATCTCCTTTGGGTCCCCGCTCGCCCTCGGCTCCCGGCTCGCCCTGCGTTGGGGAGAAGAGAGATGCCATCAGCCCCAGTTGCTTGCCTGGGGACACCCGCCCTGCCATCATCCTCAGTCCCAGCCCAGCTCATTGCATTGTCCCCAGCCCATCGCATTGTCCCCTGCTGGGCTGCCTTGGCTGCCCTGCTCCTTTCTGCCCAGCCACGCACCTTCACTCCCTTGGGCCCGGCGGGGCCGCGCTCTCCCGGGAAGCCCATCACGCTGCCCTCCATCACGTCTGCCTGCAGGCAGGGGGCACTCAGGGCTGGCACCAGAGGGACCTCAGGGTGGTCCCCCAGGGGCACAGCCCTCCCTGAGCCCCCCTGCCAGGGGACCAGACATGGCCATTCATCCCTGCAGGTCCAGGCGGGCAGCCTTGGGGATGGTCCTCAGCAGCAGCCGTCACTTACCTTGGGCCCTGGGGGCCCTGGGGGGCCGGGTGAGCCGTCCCTGCCCTGGGGGGGAGAAAATAGGTCAAGCATTGAAGGGACATCAGGGCACCAGGGAGCAGAGCCACCCCCGGTACAGCCAGTCCTGGCCCCCACAGGGAATCCCCCTGCCCCACGGAGAGCCCCTGTTCCCAGAGAGGTGCCCAGCACGGCGGGGACAGAGGGGACTGTGTCCCCATCCCAGCTCACCTGCTCGCCCTGGTCGCCTTTCTCGCCCCGGTCACCCTGGGGAACACAACACAGTGGCCATCACAGGGCTGTCCCCGAGCCCCTGGAGCGGGTCCCCAGCCCTCGCCCCGTGCCCCCACACACACTCACCTTCTCGCCGGGCCGCCCAGCCTCCCCCAGCTCCCCGGCCCGGCCCGGCACCCCGGGGATGCCCGGCTTGCCAGGCTCCCCCGGCTGCCCGGGCAGCCCCTCGGGACCCCGCTCGCCCACGGCACGGCCCATGGGGCCCTGGGGGCCGGGGGCACCCGGGTCCCCCTTGTCACCTTTGGGTCCTCGCTCGCCAGGGAAGCCTAAGGAGCCCTGTAAAACATAACAGCACACTGCCAGAGCCAGCCCTGTGCCGGGAGCTGTGCGTCCTGCCCGAGCATCCCAGCTGGCTGCATGGCCCCTGGCCAGCACGGGCAGGGGGGAGCGGGGCAGTGTGTTGGGGCACAGCATCGAGCCTGGCCCCGCTCACCTCTCGGCCTGGAGGTCCCCTCTCTCCCGGCTCCCCCTGGCTGCCCTTCTGCCCCCGCAGCCGCTCAGACACCGGCAGGAACGAGTCTGAGCTCCCATCATAGGCACCCGTGAGCTCCTTCAGGGATGAAATCTGGGAGGGAGGAAAGAGAGGATGCAACCCATCAGCTGCAGCACCTACAACCCCACCAACCTGTCCCGGGTCACTCGGGTCTCCCACCACCTCCCATGCCCCCCTTTCTGCTGCCATGTAGCAGGAACAGCCCCCAGTCCGACAGCCAAGCCCTACGTACCTTGATGCCAAGTGCTTCCAGGCTACGTTCAACGTTCTGCAATAAAAAAAACATTAAAAACAAAGCGGGTGTTGGCCTGCTCCCACCATGGGGGCTGCAGAGGGTCCTCTGTCCCCCAGGGCTGATGTCCCAGCCCAGCAGGTTGGTGGGGACTCACCACTGCAGTCCCAGGGTCTCCACGTGCTCCAGGGTTGCCAGGTCGCCCCTAGGTTTGCACAGAGGGAATGAAAAGGTGTGTGGAGGTGCAGTAGGTGAGGAGAGCAGTGCTGATGCTGCTCTCAGTAGGTTTCAGAGTTAACACTGCGGGTGCTGCCGGGGCAGGGTCTGCAGTTGCCACCACCCTTGGGTGCTCACAGCTTGTGAGACTCAGTGTTGGGTACTCACCGGCTCCCCTCGCAGTCCGGGCTCCCCCGGGTCCCCCTGAAACACAGCAAAGGTGTCAAGAAAGGCAGAGCCAGGCTGCCCAGTGCTGACTCCAGTGCCAGGGTCCAGCCCTGCCAGCCTGGGGGCAGGGAGTACCACCAAGGACTCATCTTCTCTTGGCACTGGGTCCCCCAGACCTTTGCCTTGGGGAGCACAGGGGCAGGAGCACACCTACCTTTAGTCCAGCCACCCCACGGAGGCCTGGTGCGCCCTGGAAGATGCAGAGGGGACACAATGGCACACAGCACCCATGGACACAAGGCACTGCCCCAAGGGAGCTGTGGGCAGGGGTCTTGACCACCCCACAGCAGCCTGGACTCCAGGGTCCAGTGCTGGGTGGCACTGTGGGCTCAAGGACTACGCACCTGGCCTGGGGGTCCAACCTGTCCTGGGACGCCGGGAAGGCCAGGGGGGCCGAGGGGGCCTGGCACACCTCTGTCCCCCTGCTCGCCCTTGGCACCACTGCGGCCCTGCCGAGAGAGCAGTGTCACCCCCAGGACCAGGGTGCCCTGGTCTGTCCCCGGTGCAGGCATGTACCCAGCATTCCCCATCACCATGCTCCTCTGCGGGGAGGGACTCACCTCTCTGCCAGGGGGTCCTGTGTCACCTTTGTCTCCCTAACCAGGACAGAAAGGAGTTAGAGGGATGCTGCCCCTTCCACATGCCCCAAAATGATGCTCCTGAGCCAGGCAGTGAGGAGCCATCAGGTGCAATGACCACGCAGGGATGGTGCAAGGACCATGCAGGGACCATGTGGTGACCACATGGGGCTCAGCTCCCTACCTTTCTCCCATCCTCTCCTGGCGTCCCATCTTCTCCCTGGGGACACAGGCTGCCAGTCAGTGCCCAGCTCGACCACGCCAGCACAGGCACCGCAGGGGATGGGGACAGGCACCCGAGGCATGGCTCGGAGTGAGGAGACTCCTTGCCACATCCCCTGCCTTGTCTTCATGTTGTACTGGGATCACCAGCCCTCAGGACTCCCGGGCGAGCCCCAAACCCAAGCCCCACTCCCCCTACTCACATCCTTGCCGCTGAGGCCAGGTTTGCCATCGCTGCCGGGTTTGCCCTGGGGGGAAGCAGAGGCAGTGACAGAGCCCCCCCAGCGCTCCCTCCAGCACCAGCAGCCAGGGGTCCCCGGAGTTCAGGGAAGGGGGAGCTGGGCATGAGGGGAGCCCTGGCTGCAGAGGGCACAGGACAGGATGTGTCCCCAGGGCACAGGGTGGTTGGTACTTACGGGGACACCGGGTGGTCCCAGGGGGCCGACAGGGCCAGGCGGTCCCTGCTCCCCACGCAGCCCAGGCAGCCCCTGCACGGAAAGGAGATGGGGGGAGCACAGGGCAGCAGGGCACCCGTCCCTCCCAGCTGGTTCTGGGATGAGGGAGTGTGACAGGGACAGTGACACCCTGCTGGGGACAGGGGATGGTCCCACTGCGCTGCCCCAGACCAAGGAGCACGGGACAGGACATCAGTCCCTTGCAAGCGCAATGGCCGCAGCACAACCCAATCCCACCCCCCCAGAGGTACTCACATCCCGGCCAGGGTCCCCCTGCTTCCCCGGGTCCCCCTGCAGACAAGGAGGAGGTGAGGGCAGGGACACCCCCACCGTGCCACGGGCCCCCCACAGGCATCCCCAGCCCAGAGCGAAGAGTGTCTGGGGGGGCAGCTCCTCCGGCCCCATGGCCCCCCCACCCTGCAGCCCCCACCCGTGGTGCTCAGGGGCAGTCGTGCCCCCCACCCTGGCCCACGCTCACCCGCAGCCCCGTGGGGCCCGGGGGTCCGGGTTTGCCTTCCAGCCCATTGCGGCCATCCAGCCCTGGTGGGCCACGGTCCCCCTGTAAGAGAGCAGGGCAGGAGGGCTGGAGCCATGGGGCGGGATGGGGGTGCCGCGGGGCAGCCTCCAGCCCCCAGCCCCCTCACCTTCTCTCCTGGCAGGCCTCGGTCTCCAGAGTCACCCTGCGGGGTGGGAAAAGGAGTGAGCATTGTCCCCTCTGACCAGGAGCCAAGCAGGGAGCAGACCCCCCCTCTGCAGACCCCCCTGGGGAAGGGGCACTCACCCGTGTGCCAGGGGGGCCACGGGGGCCCTCCACGCCCTGCAAGAGAGAGACACGCTCAGCAGTGGGGCATGGGGGGAGAGGAGGGGGTCCTGGGTGCTCACCCACCGCCCCCCCCACCAGGACCCCCAGCTCTCCCACAGAACATTGTCCATCCTGCTGTCCCACCACCTCCCACCCCACAGACCCAGCACCTACCCTCTCTCCGGGCAGGCCAGGGGGGCCAGCATCGCCCCGGGCACCCTTCGCACCGTCCTCACCCGGGTCCCCAGGGTCCCCCTGCCAGGGAAGGACACTGTGGTTAGAGGGTACCGCCCCACCACCAGCATGTGCCAGAGCCCACGCTGAGCACCTCTGCTCATGCTGTGTGGTTCAAGGATGGGATAATAGCAAAGGTCTCAAAATACAGGCATGGGGTAAAAAAAGAGGTTGCTGGGCTCCACGCAGCTCCCGGGTGGCTAGACACTTATTAGGAAGAAATTCCTGTGAGGGTGGTGAGACCCTGGCCCAGGGTGCCCAGAGAAGCTGTGGCTGCCCCTCCCTGGCAGTGGTCAAGGCCAGGTTGGATGGGGCTTGGAGCAACCTGGTCTGGAGGGAGGTGTCCCTGCCCATGGCAGGGGGTTGGAGCTGGATGATTTTTGAGGTCCCTTCCCACCCAAACCATTCCATGATTCTGTGATAGTGGTTGCAGAAGAAATGCAATGAGCAGCACTGCTGAGCCAAGAGCCATGATGCCATCCAGCACAGAACCTGTAGCCAACACTGCCCCAAGCCTGAGCTGGCTTATAAAAGCAGAACACCCAGAGCATGGGGTACTGCTGTGGGATCCCTGCGGGGCTGGGAGCCAGAGGCATGTTGGCTCCTTCAAGGACCTCAGCCCTACTGGGACCTCCTACCCTGGCACCCTCCCCCTGGCACTGGGCAGGAGCATCATTCCATGTGCCCCTGGATGCCACATGGCTGTCAGCCATGGTGTGTGTCAGCTCCATGTAGCAGGGGCTGTTCTGGGCAGGGAGGGTTTGGTGCAGCAGGATCCCTGTGCCCAGGCAGAACCAGCACAGGGCACCCCACTGCCAGCTTCCCAGGGGATCCACTCATTACCTTCTCACCCTTCTCCCCAGCTCCTCCCAGCCCCACGTCGACCTGTGGGGCAGAGAGAGGCTGTCAGAGCACACAGGGCTGGGCACCAGCCCGTGGGCAAGGAGAGGGGTGGGGGCAGAGCTTACGGTCCGTCCTGGAGGTCCGGGAAGCCCCTGAAAGAAGGGTGAGGGGAGCACATTAAGGGGAGCTGGCATGGCCCCGGGGAGGGCAGGGCTGGCACTGGGGTGGGGGACAGGCGTGTGGCCCCATGTCACTCACCGGCTCCCCACGGTCACCCTTGCTCCCTGGTGCTCCCGGGCTGCCCTGTGGGAGAGAGCGGAGGGGATGGGGGATGGTGGGGTGGAGGGGACCCTGGGGTAAGGGTGGGTGCGTGGGGTGGTGGGTGCTGATGGGGTGGTGGGCACACACGAGGTGGTTACTCACGTTCCTGCCTTCGGGACCGGGGTCCCCCGAGTCGCC
>VZRW01010204.1:548438-571108 GCA_013398125.1 Aegotheles bennettii | reverse complement strand
CGCCGCGGCCCCCGCCCAACCCGGCCCCCCAAAAAGGGCTTCCCCCACCGGCTCCCCCGGAGCAGAGGACAGCGGCGTTCGGCTGTGCCCCCCCAGAGTGCCACCCCTGGCTCCCCCCGGGCAGGGGCTGGGGCACGAGGAGGTTGGACCCCCCCGGCAGGGTTTCTGCTGGGCTGGCCACGGAGCCCTCGGTGCAGCGGCCCCGGTGAGGCTCAAGGAAGCTTCCCCTCCAGCATCTCCATCCCCTACATCCCAGGACGGTGGTGAGCGGCTCTGGGACTTGCCAGCCAGGAGCCAGCCACACAGCTCCATCCATCCCAGAGGAATGTGACCCCCAGGGACAGAGCTGGACAGAGCTGCCACGGGGACCTGAGCCCCCGGCCACCTTGGGTTAGAGCCTGGCTGCGAGCACCAGCCCTGGTGGTGGAGAAGGGCTGCAGGACAGCGGGGCCTCGGTAGGGACCTTTCCTGCACCCACAGCTCATGGTACCCATCATGAGGGACACCAGCACCCATGGATCAAGTACGGGAACTGCCCTGGAGCCAGCAGTGGGGTGTCCTCCAGCCCTGCTCTTGGACACCATCTCCCAGCAGCCACCACAGCAGACTGGTGCAGAAGACCTAGTCCAGAGCTGGAGCAACACACTGGAAAGCCAATGGCAGTGTGACTGCCGTTGGTGGGAGGAGGCATAAGACAGGGGATGCCCAGAAAGGTGGGCAGGGACCCTGCACTGCCCTGGTCTCACCCCTGCCCACCCGGCGACAAGTAGGACTGCCTGCTGGAGCTCCTCCTTGGCCCAGGATGTACACCTGACTCTCCAGGGTGTCCCCCCAGTGGCACACGTACCTGTGCCCCCTCAGCTGCTGGCCCAGGGGGTTCCCTCCGGCTCCTGGTGGGGCAGTGGGCAGGCCCAGGGGCATCTTCCTGCAGGCAGTGAGGGGAGTGATGGTGGGGGTCCTCAGCACCCAGGACCACCTCACAGCTGGAGGCCCAGGGCAGGGCCACCTGCTACAAAGCAAAGATGCTCCAGGACCGACTGCAGGCAACTTTCCCAGACACACACTGTTCCCAAGCAGGGGAGGAGCGGCAATGCCCCCACTCTTCTTAAAGGCACAGCAAGCGGTGCATCCCCTCCTCTTCGTTAGCCTTTCTCTCATTAGGCCCCGGCCCCAGCCCCCAGGCATGGCCAGCTGGCTCCAGAGTTCACCACAGCCACAGGTTTGTCCCTGCACGCCCCAGCTCTGTGGGTCCAGTGGCGAGTTCTGCATCCCCAGGTCAGGACTGTCCCCAAATCCTCCTCCTGCCAGAGCTCACTTAATGAAGGCAGGGCGGCCTGTCCCAATTAGACGAGGGGCTTCGTTAAACAGGGAGCAGAGGGGTCTGCCAAGGGCTCTGCGGCTGGCCCCGGGCCCGGAGCTGGCGGAGCAGCCCCACGGCACGGTCCGGCATCGCCCAGCGGGCACCGCAGCCGGAGGCACTGGGGCAGCGATGGTTCGCAGCTGTGCCCTGAGCTCTGCATGACGCCTCGACCCTGGGAACATGGCCAGCCCCAGTGTGAGGTGTCCCCAGATCCCACTCCCTCACAGGAGCACCTTGGCCATCTCTCCAGCAGCGTCCCCCTTGCGCTGGCACTGGAAGGGGGCGTGGAGCGATGTTGGGTCCCCAAAACCAGAGTGCCTCCCCCTCCGCAGTGTTTTCCAGCTCCCCCCACATACCGGGGCTGGGGAAGGAATCCGCGGCCCCGGGCGCAGGACGGTGCTGCCTCGGCAGAGGGAGAGTACCAGGTGTGAGTGACTCACACAGCCGCCCCGCTGCACGCCAGTCCCTCCCAGAACATCCCGAAAAGCTGTGGGCCCTTTCCCAAGCCTGGCGGGCTGGCAGCCAGGCCACTGCTCATGACTCCCACAGCCCAGGCTTGGGGCTCCCCATCTCCCAGCTGGCTTGGTCTCAAAGCACGTTGACTCCTCCTCACCGGCACTGATCAAAGCTTGCAGGGCTGCCCCATGTCCCTCTCTGCCCTGTGCATGCCACCCCCAATGCCATTCACCATGTACCCCCCATGGCACAGCTTCTGCTGCCCCATAAATCTCAGCTCACAAGCCCCAGAACATCACTCCAGGTCCCACCAGCCCTGGTCCCTGCAGAGCACTGCCTGGGGCAGCACTGGCTCCAAGCCACACAGTGGGTCACACCATCCCCAGGGATGGGAGACCCCCGGTTTGAGAGTGGGCACACGGGAAGCACCAGGGCTGAGCCCCCTGCCCCATGCTGGCCGGGCAGCCATGCCCCTGCCCGAGTGGGAAACGAGGAAGACCTGTTCTCCTCAGCCCCAGGTGAGGCTTCAGCTCTGCGTGGAGCAGCAGGAAAGGTGAGTCACAAGGCTCAGTGAGATGCAGCACGGTGAGAGCCGTGCTGGGCTGCAGAGCCAGCTGTGGCCACGGTGCCGTGGGTCCCGCACTCACCCCATGCTCTGCCCATCCTCTCCGCATCCCACAGCCGCTGCCCCTGGCGCTGGTGGGGTGCAGGCTGGGATTCAGCACAACCCTTCCAGGATATCAGTTTCCTCAGTCCAGCAGCACTCCCCGCTCCAGCACGGCGTGGGCATTCCCGGTCGGCAGGGATGCACGGGGAAGCTCCAGGGCTGCTGGAAGGGAGCTGCCCCCTCTCCAGGCCCTCTTAAATTTGGGGGCTTTCAGGTGGAGGGGAGCAGTGGGGGGCTGGCGCTGAGGCGGGCGAGGGGAGGAGGAGCTGGCCAGAGCGGGAGGGGGAACCTCGCCTGCCACGGGGGCCAGTTGGGACATGTTCCAGGAATGTCTCCCAGCACCAGCCACTGCTGGCTCCCTGCCACGGCACCCAGCCACCCACCACCGGCATCCCAGGGAAGGGGCCTGTGGACCCCCACCACCGGCATCAGCTGGCTTGGGGAGAGCACCGGGGGGCCAGCACCATGCTCATGGTATGGCCTTGGGGAACCTCCTGCCACCCCGTGGGGCTCCCCAGCAAGCCCAGGGGCCACAAAATGGGCCAGGAGGAGAACTGGTCACCCCTTACCTGCTGCTGACCTGCCCCAAGGGGTGTGGGGTGGGAGGTGGCCATGCCAGGCCCACAGGCTGTACTTCACGAGGGGAACAGGCAGCAGATCCCCAGCTCCTCTGTGCCGGAGGGGACATCTCATGGCAACCCCCATCCTGCTGCTGCCCAAAGCCACATCCCTGTGGAAGAAGGAAGCAAAATATCACATTGGGGTGAAACTGTGACCAGTGAGCTGCCCTCTCTGCCCCGCTGCTCTGAGGATGCCCAAAGTGAGGGGATACTCCCGGCTGCAGGGACCACAGTGCCTGCTGGGGTGGCAGCAGGGGGGGTCTGGTGGCTGGAGGAGGACAGACGCAAGTGGTCCTGCTGCAGCCAGGCTTGGGGTCAGGCTGAGCCCACTGTGCCCCCATGCCAGGGCTCCCCATGGGGCGGGTGCGTGCCCTGGCTCCCCCCACAGCCACTGCGGAGGGATGGGAAGTTTTCCCTGACCATAAATTGTTGTGTCTGGAGGCTGCTGTGGCTGCGGCCGCATGCCGGCATCTCACGAAGCGGCGCTGGACTGCAGCCAGGACCTGCTGTCCACACAGACAGGGCTCAGGGAGGAAACTGTGACACTGCAGGGACACGGAGCCCTCCTGGCTGAGTCAGGCAGAAGAAGACAACCCTGGTCAGCCTGACCGTGGAGGCCAGGCTGGCTTCCAGGCACTGCCAGGGCTCTGTGACAGCACAGGGCCAGCGTGCCAGAAATGGAGGGTGAGGATGGAGTCATGGCAGAGGGATGAGGAGCCAACAGCACCGTGTGGGGCTCAACAGTCCCTAGTTAACCAGCTGCCTTCGTCAGCTGCACCCTGCAGCTGGACTGTGGGTGGTGCTGGGGCTGCCCAGAGAGGCTGCCCAGTGGCTCGGGTGGGTGTTCGGGACCCACGGGGAAGCAGAGTGCGGGCAGGGACTGAAGTGTCCCCAGAGATGACACGGCCCTGTGCTGCAGAGTGAACACCCACACAGCCTGGCTCATCCCGCAGGAATCTGGCATGGGCTGCTCCCCTTTGCTTCTGGCCCGCTGGCCCCCACCCGCAGCAGGAATTGAGCTCTCTACCAGAAGCCTGGCTTGCCCCGGAGGATGGGGATGAGGGAGGGTGGAGACACAGGGACCGGGTACAGCAAAGCTCCCCCAGCACCTCCGCATGGGGCCAGTGCTGCCTTTCCCGGTGCGGACACCCCCGTGGGGAGCGTGTGCCGTAGAGCTGCCCAGCCAGCCCAGCACACTCCATTATGGAAGGGAAACTCCAGACGAATTTCATGGCTCGGGGGCACTGCGGATGGAGGTGCTCCCGGCCCAGCCCTGGCTGTGGGGTGTGCAGGCAGCAGCAGGCAGCACCCGGGGCAGTCACACTCGGGGTGGTTTTGTGCACGAATGGGGACCTGGGGACCCGTGGCAGGGTGAGAGCAGGGGCTGGCAGAGCAGAGGGAGCGGCTCCCCCCCGGATACCTGCAGGAAGGGGAACATGAAGGGAAGCTGAGGGAGAGCCGCCAGCCCGTGGCGTGTGTGCTCAGGACATGTGTGGGCAGAGGCTGCGGTGTGCAGAGCGTGACTCCACACGCCAGGCGGCTGAGCCAGCCCGTGCCCGCCTGCACTGGGCGCCTGCGCTCACCGGTGCTGCACGCCCCTGCACAGCCCAGGGACCAGGATCCCGGCGGTGGGACGCGGAGGTGAAAGGCGGCATTCCTGCAGCCATCCCCTGGGAGAGTGGTTCGGGGCAAGGCCAGGTCACCAGGGCTTCCCCACAGCATGGGGGAGGTGAGAAAATGGTCTTACCTGTAAACACAAAGGTGCCACCTCTCTGGCTGCCTCCAGCCATCACCAGCATCCATCCAGGGGGTGTTGCAGGTGGATGGGTTAGTTCAGACCCTGCTGGGTGCCAGGGGGCTGTCACCGGGCTAGGGGGGTGCTCCTGGCCTCACACTATGTCTGTCACTCTGCACCAAACCCAGCTCCCAGGGGCAGGGCAGGAGGGTCACTAAGGTTTTGGGGGAGCAGAGGGGTATGCAGGAGCCCAGCACTGCTCCCAGGGACCTTGCAGGAATACTCACCAGCACCGCAGGCAGGATGGCACCTCCGCTCTCTGCTTCAGATCAGACTTGACCTGAGGAGCAGCCAAGCATGGGCATCTGTGGGAGCCCAGGACACAGAGCTCAACCCCACAGAGCTGGGGCACTTGCCAGCGTGTGGGGGCAAGCTGTCCCCCAGCTCCCAAACCCCGCAGCACCTCTGCACACCCCACTCTGATGGGGAGCACCACAAAGCCACGGCTGCCCCATCCCTCCTCCCCCAGGCCTGGAGGTGAGCAAGGCACCATCAACTCCCCAGCACACGGGAGCTGCTCTGCTGCCCAGCTCCAAGCTTTTCACCATCTCAGGGCAGGGGAACAGTGGCTGCCTGTCTCCCAGCACGGCACACAGAGCCACAAGGCCAGCTGGGGGCTAACCCAGCCATGGGAGCTCTCCCGGGAGGGGACACCCTGCAGGAGCAGCAGGGTGTTAGGGTGCTGGGGGAGCAGCGCGGTGGCAGGGACACAGCAATGACTTGCTGGGCAGGGAGGGGGAATGGCAAGCGGGCAGCATGCGGGCCTGGGAAGCTGGAGCCGTTCCCAGGATGCTGCCAGCTGTGCTGCAAGAAGCTGCTCCTCATGGTGGGTTCACATAGCTTGATGGGGCCGAGAGTATTTGTTCCTCCCACCAACAGCAGATGCTTCCTGGGCCATAGCGGCTCAGGGCAGATGTATTCCTAGGGGAGGAGCGTTGCCAAGAGGAAGAGCTGTGAGTCCCTCAGGGGCCCCTATCCCAGCCCTGGAGGCAGGCAGTGAGGGCACGCTGGACCACTGGCCTAGGACATTGCTGCTGCACCAGGGCTTGCTGGCAGTGGCCACCACCTTCCCAAGAGGTGGAAATAAGTCCCTAACAGCTTGTGCACGGTGTGAGGGGCAGGGGCACGGCCAGCCCCAGCAGAGCAGGACACCAGCCAGCACACACAAGTGGCTGGTGAGAGGGACCCACTCTGGAGCTGCAGGAGAGGAAATTTGCCCACTTCAGCTCCCCAAACTTGGGTCTCCCACAGGCCCAGTGGCAGGGAAAGGCTGCCCTTCGCTCGCTCCTCTTTTGGCTGATCCTGCTCTCACTTCCCCACTCCTGCATCTGGGATGCGGCTCTGGTGGTGAGCACAGGGTGGTTGCTCAATGCTTCCTCTCTGCCTCTATTGAAGCATTTCACAATCGGCACCAACACCCCCCTCACAGTACCTGCGGCTCCATGTGAATTTCTGGCAGGGCTCATGAAAGAGCCCCCGTCCCGCTCCCCGTGGGGCTGGGCCGCTCCTTGCGCAAGGGGAGCCCGAGGGAGCGGTGGGAGCCCCGCCGGCAGCCCAGGGGCTGGGGGGGACGTGCGGGGCGGCACCGCAGCCCGGCTGGCACACGCCTCACCAGGAGGGACGGCACCCCTTCACCCAGGGGCAGGGAATGGGGTACAACTGCCGGGGAGCTGGGGCTGTGCCGCAGCCTCCAGGGGAGCGGCTTTTGCAAGCCTCGGGTGCTGGTAAAGGCACGGGAACGGCACAAACTCCTTCACCTGCAGGACGCCATCGTGTGCCCCTCTACCAGGGGTGTACGAGCTAACACAGCTGGATCTCCAGCACCACAGGGTGCTGCCCCGAGTGTTTCATGCAGCAGCCACAGTCCATGGAAAGGATGTTAAAGATTTTGCCAGCAGTCTGCTGGGATGCTCAGGAAGCCGAGGAGGGGGCCAGCACCCATGGGACCAAGGCTGCAGGAGGGGCTGGGAGCACCCCTACTCGGTGGTGGCAGCCAGGGTGCAGGGGGATCGTGCTCCAGAGAGATTTGTGCAGCTCACGAGACCAGACTTGTCCTCACAGCTCTCTCCCCTGCGAGGCTGTGCCATTGCTCCTTCAGCTCTTTGGCTGGGTGCCCAACTCCAGAAGAAAAGAATAAAAAGGACTGAGCACCCGCCCTGCCCCATCGGGTGAATCGCTGTCTGTCACCATGGGAACTCCTCCCTCCCCAGGCCCCCCCAGGATGACTTCATATCTCCACTGAGCAGGAGGGCTGCGTCACCGGGATGGCACGGGGCGGGTGGCCCTGTACATCTCATGCAAGGACACAGGGCAGGATGCTACAGAGCTCCAGGGCTCCAAGGCTGAGCTGCCCAGGTGAGGGTCCTACAGAGACCGGGGGTACAGTCTGCTCTGACACAGCACATCCCCAGGGGAACAATGACTGGGGGCTCTCAGAGCTCCAGCTTCCTACAGAAAACACTTCTGCACACCCCTGCACCCTCCTCATGGCCACAGAGGAGGGAGGAGCACAGGAGCCTGTCTCTGGCTCCCCACCATCTTCAGGAGTCACCAGCCTGGGAACATGAGGACTTCAGCCCTTTCCATCCTCCTCAGCAAAGCCAGGGCAAGGTCACCCATGAGTCACCGCTGCGCGTGCAAGGCAGAAACAGGAGGGAGATACTTGTGTCCTCATGTCACAGGGGTTCCTGCCAAGTGCTGCACATCTGGAACAGCTGTAAACAAAGCAGGGAAAGCCAGAGAGCCACAGTGGAGAGCAGCTGGGGGCAGCGGGGACCTCCAGCCTCGCAGCAGCCGGGCAGGGGGAAGAGGTGGAAATAAATGCAGGACTGCCACGTGGAACCCATTCACCGGGGGCTCAAGCATGTTCACCCACTGCCTCTTCCCAGGAACCCCTCGGCACACTGGGGCATCCTCCAGGCCAAGTGAGCAGGGACAGAAACTTGCCACCAACACACTATCTGCTGCTCTGGTTCCTGGAGCCACTGCTCACCCAGCCTCCTGCTAGAGGCCCCTGCCTCACTTGCCATGTCCATGGGCAATTATCACTTCACAGATCCCTACCTGGAAATCACATCCTCCAGGTTTCATTGGTAGCACCAAGTCTGTGTCTCAGTTGCTACAAGCACTACTCAAGAGCGACGTGGTCTCAATGGAGAGGCCATGGTTTTGGTGTGTGTGAACCTGTTCAGTGCTAAACTGCACCCAGAGGAGCTCAGAATAGTTTTCTGAAGCTGAATATATGCCAAATCCTAAATCTCCAAGCAACACAACTCTAATTCCCTAGATTAAACATTCAAATAAGGAAGAAAAAAATCTCCCCCACAGAGTCAGCTCACTCTTCCCTAAACATAACAAAGGAGAGATAAGCAGCACGTTCCCTTTACAGCTCTATCAAAGTGCCTGCTCCGAATAGAAGTTACACGCAAAGTAGAAAATAGTGCACAGTACTGGGGCTGCTTTACAAGACACTTTGCACATCCAAGCAGCTTTATTCCATGTATTTCACCAAATGCCAGAACCCACGTCCAGTGCCCAGAGAACCTAAATGCTCGACATCGCACTGCAGGCTCTTGGTGAAACCAGGAAGAGCGCTCAGATATGCGGGCTCCTGTTTCAATATCTTAATTACAGAATTAGCCTCGCTCAATCAGGTCATGTGGCATTTGATCCAGGCTCCTCTGCTGCCCACGTGCTGCCTGTGCTCTGCAGTTCTCATGTCAAGGCAGTGTATGGAGCCTTAAATCATCCCAGAGCGCAGCAGAGGCTCAGGGATGCCTGGTGGGACACCAAGCCAGAGCTTGTCTCCAGAGCACCTGGTGGGTGATCCAGCATAGGCACTACTCCCAATCATACCTCTTTGTCCAAAAAAATATCCCTCCTGCTCTCACCAGAGCTGGGACCTCCCCAGGCTGCCAACCCCTACAGCCTAGTGCCAGGCCAGCAGCTCCATTCTCCATTCCTGGGCAGGTGAGGAACCCAGGCAGATCCTCCTCTAGGCACCATGCTTCTAGTAGCTCTTCTGGGCATCCCCAACAATGGGCTCAAGGGACAGCAAAGCCAAACCTCAGCCCCGCAGCCCCACAAAATTCCTCAGAGCCCTGAGGAAGGAAAATGTGTAAGGGGAAAGGGCTGGGAAGAATAAATTTGCATGGAAAAGTGAGAACCACTGATCCTCTTTGGGTGGCATGTGGGGTAAAGCAGCTTTTAATGAGGGTGTTCAGGGCTCAGACTCACCCCCTTCCCAACACACCACTGAAGAAAGAGCCGAGACAATGGACACAAGTCCTGCCGGCGGCCCCGCTCAGCCTCGTGCCTCAGAGCTGCCGGGATGGCTGTAGCTGGCAGTCAGGCCTGGATGGGCCCTTTGTCCCCTGCTTTTGCACACAATGAATACACTAAAGCTTTAGATGAGCCGCTTCCTTTTCCAAGTAGGAAGCCGAGTTCTGGACGTGCATCTGGATACCTCTGCTCAGCGTTCCTCTCTCCTGGTGTACAACGTCCCGGCCGTGCACAGAAGGTGAAGTGCAGGAGGCCTGGGCAGGGCAAGCCAAGCATGGGGCACCACCCCGACCCAAGCAACCCCGCAGGGTGAGCCTTCATCCCAGGGACAACTCAGCCCTCCTCGGAGCAAACCACACTGTGCAGGGGCTGGCCAGGGGACAAGATCCCCAGTCAGGGCCATGCCCATGCCTCGGTCAGTTGCTGCAGCACAAGGTCCGAGCAGAGCACGGTTCCAGCAGAGACACCAGCAGAGCTGCACTTCTACCCTGTCTTCTAAACCTCAACACACCCATTGCTCCTGCTGCCACTTCTCACCAGGCTTGGCAGGAGAAGCAGGCCCGAAGGGCTGCAGCTCTCCTCCCAAAAGCACTCTGGCACCAAAGAGCGGCACGGCTCCAAGCCTCTCATTTCTGTGAGAGCCTCTCGGCAGCTCCCTGCTTCCCCGAGGACAGGCTTGGCTCAGCACCTATGATTAGTATCAACTGTACTTTCCAGGGGGGGTAATTAGTTCAGGTGAGGCAACTACCAACTATTGGCTGCTGTGAGCCCGCTCTTGGCAAGAGCCCGGATCCCAAACAAGCAGCTCACATATCAAAGGGGCTGTGGGCTCCACAGGCAGATCCACCCTGTACATCTGCCTGGCCCTGCAGCCCCATGCTGGGGGTACCAACACCTTTTCCTGCGAGAGACCAGGGAAACCTGACACAGGTCTCTAGCAAACGCTCCCCAGTTTCACTGCTAGGTTTTATGGTGGAAAAATGCCACTGAAGTGCTGTGCAGGTGGCATTGCAGAGCCTTGGACAGGGTGCACACACCGATGCACAGCATCCTCCTTTCCAAATCCTTCTCTCTTCCAGCCAAGAGACAGAGTGCCCAGGTGTCAGAGAGGGAAAGCTACTGCCTAGAGGTAGGTGGAGAGCACGAGCTTCAAAGAGGGGACTTCACCAGGAGAGGGTGAGACAGCACCGTGCAGAAGGGGCGGGAGCAGAGGCCGGTTCATGCACCAGGCTAAGTTTATCAGCACAGTCTAATGGGATCCCAACTTTCCAAGTGAAGTAGCAAAATAAAACACTTAAGCTATTGAAAACCAGACTGGTCAAAGAGCCCCGCTGAACAATCCTGCATTGTCCAGGGAGCCAGGAAACGGATTTATTAGGTCACCCAGGCCATCTCCTGTTTCAGTGAAATTGCCCTGTTCCAGGGATGGTTCCAACTCCCTCCTCTGGCACTGCCACTGTCCTTCACTGGGCAGCGGAAATCGCAGGAAGGGGAGGGGAGAGGTCCAGGGACAGGTCCCACTCTTTCAAGGTTTGGGAAAAGCACTGAGGTAGGACACTTCCATCGTGCCCGACATTTCCCAGTTCGGATTCCCTTGGACTGAGGCTGCTCCAGTGGAGGAACAGAAACTCACCCCTACAACTCGAACAGCAGGAGACCTGCCAACGAGATCAGAGCTTCAGTTCCTTCAGCATTGAGGGATTCAGCTGCCAAACGCTTGACAACTCTGCACCAACTCCAGGTGATGCCTCCCAAGCCCCTCACTAAGGCTCGGAGTGCTGGTGTCTTTGCCAAGCAGCAGTGCTCTCAGCTCCTGAA
This sequence comes from Aegotheles bennettii, assembly GCA_013398125.1. Taxonomy (NCBI): domain Eukaryota; kingdom Metazoa; phylum Chordata; class Aves; order Caprimulgiformes; family Aegothelidae; genus Aegotheles; species Aegotheles bennettii. The sequence goes on along the minus strand of VZRW01010204.1, from coordinate 560,111 downwards.
CGGGTTTCCCCTCCTCACCTTCCAGACCCCCAGTCTGGCTGCTCAGAAAGGTTACCAAGGAAAAATGGTATCGCAAACCTCTCCATCCTTAGAGCTGGTGAGGTGCCTGTGTTTCTGGAAGCACGGACTGCCACGGCACCCAAACACGACAGGCATTACAAGGCAGAGTGCCACTGGAACTGCAGCAAGAAGGAAGATGCCAACGTCTTGGGCACGGCTCAGCCTCGACTCCCAGCTGCTGGCGGGCACCTAACAGCACTCTGCACCCCGTGCCACTCACCAGGGCATAGTTCCCAGTCTAGATTGGCACAGATGCTTTTATCTATGGAGAAATCAGTATCTACAAAAGACATCCTGATGCCGCAGAAGCCAGCCTCATTGCAGAGCTGCAGCCTCCTGGGAAGGAGGAGGGAAGGAACGGGTGTTAGCCCTCGCTGAAGCAGGAGCACGCTGCTCAGCACAGCCAGCCTGCTGCTTCTGCACAGAACAGAGCTGTTTGGAAAGCAACACTCGCAGAGGCATTTTAATCTGTTCCTTGTACAAAGTAGTACAGGAGAGGCTGGGAATTACTCAAGGAAAACCACCATTCCCAAGCATACACCTCCAGAGAAGAAAACTTGTAGGAAATGCTGGAGCAAGGGCGTACATCTCCCTTTCTCTGTGTTTCTTACTAACTGCAAAGCACCCTGGAAGCTCACCTGGAGGGGTGGAAATACATAGCAATGGAAGACAAAAGAGGATTACGGTCTGATTGCAGTCACCAAACCAAGACAGAATCCTTTGCTGGTTCCACAAGGCTTGAGGCATAAGTGAGCTTGTTTAGTTTTTCAGTACTCAGTGCACTTGTAACGAGCCAGAGCTTGCGACGACAGTTAAACCCCAATTGCATCAAGAACATTTTAACAGTTTCAAACTTGCCTTGTATACGCAATGAGCTCAGACACACTGACTCCCTCAGCAAGAATCCAACTTCAGCACAAACGATTTAGTACACTGGATTAGTCTCCAGTGTAATGACTAACTCCTAGAAACTTTTACACTATTTTTAAATCCCACTTGTCAGGGCAGCACCTGGAAATTAAACGAGAATCCCAGATAGTTATCCCAAAGGCAAAAATTAAATAGGAGTACCTCGCATCTTCCAACGGTAGCTGCAACAGGCTAGTGCCACCTGGTGGGAAGCTCTTCTCCATCCCCCTTGCTCAGTTCCATCCTTTCTGGTCCATGTTCCAGCTTCCCAGAGGCAAGAGAAGGGAGCACCAACCAGGTAAATGCCAAAGCAGAAAGGGCTGGGAGCTCTTTCAACTATCCAGACCTAGAGATTATCCTCCAGGTATAGGCCAGGACACCCAATACTTCAGCCAGCAGCTTCTCAGCTATTGCATAGGTGAGACTGACTGGATAGATGGAAGCTCATCTGCAGGAAGAATATGTAGACCAACACCAACATAACTCCACAAGGATTTCTGCTCATTACCGAGCTGGCTTACAGCTAACCAGGAAGTGCAAGATGTGAGGTACCGTACCCCCATACGGGCTCTGGAAAGGTGTTTGTCCAGCAACAGCTCCAGCTCCTCACACTTATCCGGACTCTGCTGGAGACAACCACCTTAGTCGTACTGAGGCAGCATCAGGCAAGGCCAGGCTGATCCCCTCTGACCCAAGGCCAAACTGCCCCTCCCGCAGAGGCGGTCACTCCAGCAAGAGGTTGACCAGCACCCAGGCCAGAAGCACCTACCACCACACCCTGGGACAGGAAAAGGACCACCTTTCCATAGATACGTTCTGATCTCCCTGACGAGCAGGAGAGCACAGAGGTCCCCTCAGATGAGGACCCTTTGTTCTTAGGTCTGCACAAGCAGCACTGCTACGGCCAAAGTCTGGCCATGCTGCTGCCTGCACAGAAAGGTGCAGTGGAGATCATCAGGGCTGCCCTGGCAAGCTCAGACCAGCCGTGACTTCCTTCAACCAGCCTGAAGACAAGACCCATGAACCAGGACACTGCCAGCTCAGGACAGAGAAGGTGGGGCTGCAGACAGACAGACACACAGACAAGTTTCCAGCATGAGCCCTGCCTGACAAGTGAAGACTGACTGGTCTGATACCTCACCAGTTTGCCAAGATTAACAATGTCTACACAGACAATCCAGTGAGACATGATTGACTCCCAGCAGAACCAACGCCATATAGGTTATATTTTTATTTTTATACATTTAACACCAAGATGACAGTCATTTTGATAGGACTCATCTTGCTCCTGATGCATGGGACATTCAGAGCCAGAGGGAACCTGTCACAGTCCACAGCTTCACTATTTCCATCCTGCAGGGACACGTCCTAGAAACGGACCCAGAACATGCCACTGCGGATACGGTTGTAATCCAAGAGCTGTTCAATGGGACCTGAATGAACAAAACAAGAGTCAGTGACTGAAGATGTCATTAAAATCCCTGTGCAGTCTCCCATGGCCTTAAAGCAGAGGGTGGCAGAGCAGATTGTGCTCACAATCCAGAGCAGCTATGCACAAAACCAGGCAACCACAGCTCAAAGCTGCATCAGGAGAAGCAGCAGGTACCATCTCCTGACAGAGAAACTGTTACTTCCTCAGAGTAAGTTGTTTTCTCACACTGCTCCACATACAGCTAATGAAATACAGGGAGCCACCAAGTCATAGAGATTTTGGCTAGTTCATTCCAACTTCCTGATCAAAACCCCTCTCCTTTCTCCAAACCGCTCCGCTTTGAAGGCCGGAGGAAACAGCTGCATGGAGGAGGGGAATCCACAACACACAGGAAGGAGGCAGCAGAGCAGAGCGGAGCTGCTCGGGCAGGTTTCCGAGAGGAATTTGTCCTTGGCCAGACAGACATGCCAGAGCAGTGCAAGAGAATGAGGTCCCTTCACTTCCCTTACATAAATCACCATGACCCCAGGGTAAGGACACCTGGCAGACGCCATTGGGCCCACACCCAGCTACGGACGGGACTCCCCATCTTAGTCACAGCTCCACAGCAAGCAGAAGTGGGAGGACAGCCAGCAGCTCGCTGCCACTGATCTCCATCACCTGCAGGCTTGGTCTCCTGGCAAATGTGCCTTGGCACACCTCATATGCAGAGGTAGGATACCAGCAAAGAACCAGAGTGGTTAGGAGGCCAGAACAGACACATGAGAAGTGCCTGCAGCTCCTTTCCACCCAGCTCTTGACCCCCTCCTGTTTTTTGAGCTACCATGTACTAATTGCCACACACTACTTACCGACTGCTGCAATCGCTGGGCATTTGTCATAGAGGTATTTACTGCAGACCTCTCTCACCATTCCTGCATCAACGGCCTAATAAATATCAAACAAGCAATCAACAACCCTTCTAGCAGACCCGCATTTCTCAGAGTTGAATGTTACTGTTGCCATTACATATCAAGATCATTAAAAAGATATTGTCAGACCCTTGGGGGCCATCTGCACCAACTGTACAGCTCTTGCCCATGAGGATGGCTGATGTTCTGCACAGCACATTCCTCTGAGGTACAGAAGACATGGCAGTCCAAACTCTAAAGCCTTCCAAGGGCAGAATGACACAAACTGGATGCTGGCCACCTTTGGGGAAACCGTTACAGGAATTTCAAGTTGTGGTGCTTCCTACAGGCAGATGCCCTCCCTCCAGGATGGACTGAACCCAGGCACAGTGCCGTATGATACACTGGGTCTGCGCCGGGGACTCTGGCATATTTCTATCAGTGCCAGTGAGCTGGCTGCCTGGACTCCAGGTTGCCTGACTAAGGGCTGAGTAAGCCTCGTGTTACTGCAGCAAACTAAAGCCACAAATGCTGACACCAATCACGCTCAGCTCCCCCAGCCAAACCAAATGGATACCTACAGAAATCCTGGCATCCCATTCCTCCAGAGGGATACGGCGTCCATAGTTCAAGAGATGGCTCCCAATATTCTCACACACGGGGGTTGTGCCTAGATGTTGAAGATATCACATGGTCAGCATAGCAGAAAGCCTTCCAGAATTGCACAGCCTGACCAACAGTCAGTGCAGACAGAAACAACTCCAGCTGCTGAACAGCTTCTAATGAAGTGCCAGCTGTAGTTACCACTCTGAGCAGCTCTGGCAGGAGTTAAGCAATACAGAGATTGCAGCACAGCCAAGGCAGACCTGTTTGAGGGTCTCAGTTCTAACTTCACTGGGCAGCATGTTATTCACTCTCGGCCACACAACAACTCGATTACAGGGTCAGAGCTGGTCTGACACACAGGAGGCTGTGGTCAGCTGCTTTGACAACACAGCAAGGGGAACACAGAGCAGGGAAAAGGAGGTTTTGCCCAGTGCCTGCCAGCAGTACTGCAATGTCTATCAGAGCTCTGGCTCCCCAGGACAGACAGAAGCAGTAGCCCCCTGGAAGCTCCACAGTGGTCAATCCATACACCAGAACGTACCATCCAGCTGAGCCACCATGGCATTTCGGAGATAGTTCTTGGCCCTCTTCACCTCTGACTCTGTGGTACTAGTGCAGAGACGCATCCTGGAGAGGAGATGGAAAGACCACTAAAGCTCTTAAAGATGTTTGTCAGCTCAGACAATTCCTCTCTCCCAAGCCTCTGCAGAAATAAGCTACTACCAGCATCACTTCTCTTGCAGGCTTAAGATTCATTCTTGGTCACTGCAGAGCAGCTAAAAACTGGTTAGCAGCAAACAGCAGGAGGGGAAAGAGCTCAGGCTTTCAGGCAGGGGCTATCAGCCAGCGGGTTACATGCTGAGTTACACTCACAAAGGCCTGAGCAGCCCTGGTGCCAGCTCCTGCCCATCAGGCACAGCGGCAAGCGGTCTGTGCTGTGCTATCACAGGAGAAGGACAGTGTGTCAGCTATTCCCACGCACGGCAAGCTGCTATGGAAACTGATGCTGAGAGAACAAGACAGTTCTACAGAGTCTGTTTGGACTCCAGCTGCGAAATCCCTTCCTCCTCTGCCAACCATAGCGTCTCTGGGGCAAGGGCTAACTCCATCTGCTCCAAACACTGCACAGCTCAGCTCTGAAGCTTGGATTTAGCCCTGAACCATTAGTGGGACATACATGTATACAGAGAGACAAAGACAGAAGGCCCCCAAACGCTGGCACGACTCCAGCATTGGGGCATTTATCAGCCACAACACAACAGTCTGAGAGGCTGAAGAACTCTGCCTGCTTTGCTCAAGCTTAACAAGACAATGGAGATCTGCCTCCTGGGCACCTGGGGAGGCCTTGTCTCTAAGGAATGATCTCACTTGTATATAAAAAAATCCAAAGCCTCAGTGCTAACACTTGGGAGCAGGAATGAAAGACCTGGAGAGCTCTAAGGGATTAAAATAGCTCCTCAAAAGCCACATCCTAAGACATTTACAGAAACCACTTTCAGGGTCACTCAACCAGAATGCGAGTTATCAAGTTCATAAAGACAAACAGCTCTCTGAAGACCTAATGTGCTCCCCCACCAGCTCAGTCTCCCACAAGAGGGTCAGGTCTCAAATAGGAACCTTTGCCCCAGTTGCACTTACCACTCCCCCTGAGCACAAAACATCATATCATCCACAGACAGAGGGTCCGAAACAAAATGGAAACCGAAGAGACCAGTATCAGAGTAAGAGGTGTTGAACGTTTGGAAGCTGTGGCAGAGGTTGTGCTCCACGGCAAGCGTAGCCAGCCTGCTGGACTGATTCTGGAAATAAGGAGATACCAGCAGCCATTTCAGTCTTGCAGCTCTCTCACAGTTCAAATTCTTTCCAACTGAGCTGTTCTAACAAAGACCACAGACAAGACTGAGCGGAACACTTTGCTGAAGGAGAGCTTAATTTAGGCCTTTCATGTGGTCAACAGATGAGATCCACTGGTGGGAAAGCCTCAGACAATGGCCTAAGAGTCCATCCAGCAAAACCATTTCCTTTACCAGCCACAGATGAGGAGCTGGTATGCATACCACTGTAGGAAGGGGAGAACTGGGAAGCGCAAGGTTTCCCAGGAGCAGGGGTTAGCATAGCTATGCAGGCCAGACAGATTCCAGATGAGAATGGATGCAATACTGGGGTTTTAAACAAGTTCTACTTGCTTTGCAGTCATAAGGCAGGCTTGCATCATGAGACTACAGACTACTCTGTCCTGCTTCCAACACCGTCCCCACTGAGTGGTTAGTTTGTGAGGGTAGGAATAGGCTGCTGAGAATTCACCAGCTAAACCTCTTCCAAACTTAGCAGAGAAGGCTCAGTTCATCTCCCAGCACCACCTCTCAAGGACGGTCCTGGATCAGCCTCGGTTACACTTCGATCCTACCTTCCGGACTCCTAACCTCTTCACAGTTGAAAGCCAACCACAACAGCCTCCCACAAAGCACACCCAGTCAGGCTCTCCATAATATTTCATATTAAAAGGCCCCAGGCTCTCCCCATCGCACTCACAAGCCTCTTACCTTACCACCTCCAAAGGTGCGGTCGTAGCGGCCAATGATAGCGTTAGCCACGTTGAGGACAACGTTGTCTGGATCAGCCCATCCTGGACCCTCCACGGCAAGAGCAATGTGGGCAACAGGCAGAGCATCATCTCTGGCACGAATCTAAAAAACATCAAGGAATGAGGGAGAACAGCACGAGCACTGTGGCTCTGCTTGCAGCCCGCTGCAATGCCAGGCTGACAAACTGGGGGAATCGGTTTTATCTCAGTGAAATGGTCCCAGGCACCACTGAGCACAAACCCGCTGCTCCAATACGAGTCTTCCAGCAGATGACGTGAGCAGCAGCCTCACGTTCCTAATGCATTTGGGTCCTATCTAAAACCCAACACGTTGTGGCAACAAGCCCCAAGAACAGAACATGTGGGCACTACCAAGATGCTGCATCATGAGCTTCTCCGAGACAGGCAAACAGATTTTTCCTCTCAGAAGCAGCTATAACTGGTTTCATGTTCATTCAAGAGTTTGGCAACAGCTGCTTGTTTCGTTTGGGACCAAAACAACTTTACCTCACTCCCTGTGAAGCGACAGCGTGGGACAGCAGGCACTGCATCTTCTTTGTATGCAAAAGGCACTCCGCTGAAGTGTTGCTTAGCGGCATCTACCAGCTCTTTGTGGGAAATACCTGGCAACGGGAGAGAGATTTGTAGTCTTAAACAGCTTAATTAAACAAAATGATCAGATTTTATATTACAGATGTGTGACAGGGGTCTGATCACCAACTTGAAAATACCCAGGCTTCCCAGAATCACAAGGATCTAGAACTCACCTCCAGCAGCTGCCAGGACCATACGAGGTGCCTTGAACTGAGTGTCAACATATGAAGCCAGATCTGCTCGAGTCAGATGCCTAGAAAGGACACAGGGAGATCCAGTGCATCAGTATGTCCGTGTTGGAGGGATGCAGAGCTCAGGAAAAGCAAGTTCACAGTGCAGACACAGCAGTGGTTTTGATTCTCTTAGTTATGGGGTAACTACTTTTTAGAAGCTGCCTGTGCTCTCCTTGTGCTCTAATTCAGGAATGGAAACCAGTGACCAAGATGGACAGCAAAGGATATACTTCAACAGAGACCAGAGAGTACTGGCCCTGATGACTGAGCTCCCAGTACCCTCAAGGCCACTGCTTTAATGAGCACCCCCGGCTCTTTAACACTGTCAAACTGACAAGTATGGGAGAAGATTCAACCTGGCTCTACCAACCTCAAACCTTGCGTGAGGGGGGTTCTAGAATATGCAGCATTACGCTTTCACCAGCCCCAACAGGGAAAACACAATCAAGACAGCAGGAATTCTACAGACACAGGTCACCTCTGTGTGCAGACTGTAGCAGTCACAAGCCCCAAGGACTGGACCCACAGACCGTGTATCCTACCCAGCCTGTTGCTCACTTGATGTTCTCTGTGGTCCCCTCAACAGTGCGGGCCAGCGCAGTCCCCTGGAACGCAGTGGCATGAAGGTAATCAAAAGTGACATCTGTCAAGTTGGTGTCGATTTCTTTCAGCTCCTGCAGGATGACGCCACGTTCCTTCTCGATCTGAGACTCCTCCAGTGCACAGTTCTGCATGATGTCAGCCAGGAGCTCTACAGCTGCAACACATTTCCTACGTTAACAACCCCACTGCCTGACTGCCACCTGCAGATGACACTAAGTTAGGTGGAAGTGTTGATCTGCTTGAGGGAAGATCTGGACAGGCTGGATTGATGGGCAGAGGCCAACGGGATGAGGTTCAATAAGGCCAAGTGCCGGGTCCTGCACACAACAACCCCAAGCACCGATACAGGCTCAGGGAAAAGTGGCTGGAGCTGCTCAGCAGAAAGGGACTTGGGGGTGCTGGGTGACAGCTGGCTGGGTATGAGCCAGCAGTGTGCCCAGGTGGCCAAGAAGGCCAATGGCATCTTGGCCTGCATCAAGAACAGTGTGGCCAGCAGGGCCAGGGCAGGGACTATGTCCAGAGAAGGGCAACAGAGCTGGTGAAGGGACTGAAAAATGTCTTATGGGGAATGGCTGAGGGACCTGGGGGTGTTCAGTCTGGAGAAGAGGAGGCTCAGGGGGGACCTCATCACTCTCTACAACTGCCTGAAAGGAGGTTGGAGTCAGGTGGGAGTTGGTCTCTTCTGCCATGCTCACAGTGAGAGGATGAGAGGAAACAGCTTTAAATTGCAGCAGGGGAGATTCAGATTGGACATTAGGAAAAAATTTTTCACTGTCAGGGTGACTGGGTATTGGAATAGGTTGCCCAGGGCAGTGGTGGATTTACCATCCCTGGAGTGTCTGGATGTGGCGCTGGGTGATACGGGTTAGTGGTGGTGTAGGTAGGCGGTTGGACTGGATGATCTTGAAGGTCTCTTCTACCTCGATGATTCTATCTTTCTAAGAGGAGTGAGCAACTAACCACGCTAGCAAGGGGATGCAACGTAACAGAGGTGAGTACCACCCGTCCCCATAGCACCAGGGAGGGACAAACAACGCTGTGTTAGCAGGATGTCTCCAGGTCAGCTTGCCCAGCATCACTGTCAGCAAAAAGCAGGCAACAACTGCAGGCAGTGAGGAATGTCAGAGCAGGGCACTGCTGCAGAAACGTGCTGGATCCTTACAGAGAGCTTGTGACACCCACAGCGTAGCGCACGTATGCGGTACAGCCCGCAGCTCTGACACAAACCATCGCCTCTGGACAAATCCGACCTAAGGAGGAGTCTGGACGTGGGAGCACAGGGCACAGCCCCAGGAGCTGCACTGAGCACTCTCAGTTTCTCTCCTGGCCACCCAGTGCAGCCTCACACAACAAAAGCTTTGCAAAACTGTTTTTAGGAAGACGTGAACATGCAGCCTTGAAGCACCACATCACGGCACTGCTTTCTTCAACTACCAATCTACTGCTCAGCCACAACTTAATTCCCTGTTCTGTTGTTAGGAAAGATGCTGGTGGGGAGGAACACAAGCACATGCACTTGCTCATCCTTAACCTCCATGTCAGACTCTACTCGCTGGCCATCCTACCTTTGGGCATGTCCTTGGACAAGGCTTTTATGTAATATGCAGTCTGCTCACGCGAGGTGTACCCGTTCAGGTGAGCACCCATGCTCTCCACCTCCTTCTCAAAGGCAGCACAAGGACGATTCTTCGTGCCCTAAAAGGAAACAAATTAATACAATCATGAAATGAACAGATTTCCCTCTCGGGCAGAACTAAAGGACAATAAAGACCTAAATCAATAAAACCTGTCACATGATACATAAAAGCCAAGAGCAAGCACAGAAAGTAAGAGATTTAAAATTTGGGTTATTTACTCCAGTTAAAGGACAGGCGAAGTGTGTTCTGAAAGACCAATGAAAAACCAACAGAGCAGAAGATCTTCATTAAAAGACAACAGTAGCTGAAGATCACAGCAATGTAAGCAAACCAAGAACAAGCCTAAACCAAAAATATGCAGGTTTCTAGCTATCCAAGCAGCACTATTCAGAAGACACTAGAATACGAGCAAAAAACTGCTTCTAATACAGAGCTCATCTCTCACAGAGAAGCCAGAGACTGCAGTTGCCTATGACAGCACAGGCTGGACTCGAGTCAGCAAGTCCCAGGCTGACACCTTCTGCCCTAGGGCTGGTCAGCAGACAAATTATTAGGAAAGTAAGAGCTATAGCCTCTAAACTTTGCTGGGCCACTATGAAAACCAAATAAAACCAAATGGCTACCAGCAATGCTGCTTTGAGCTCTGCCTGCCAACCTGAAGGAAGATGCTTCACAGCATCATCCTGTATATGCACTGCCCAGGGATGGGGCAGTCGGGGATGGAACCACAGTATCAGAGACCCAGCCTCACTTGTTATTCACACTTTTTTTTCCTTTAACAGGAAAAATACCAACTAGCAAATAAGAGTTGCCTTAACTCATGCATGCTTGTAAGTTGCTGTATATTCAAACAAAAAGCACCATACAGGCTAGGTGCCTTTCAAAGTTTATTTTTGCCCTATGTGGAAAGTCTCTGGGACTCAGATGACCTGATTTACACTCTTGTAACAGCTACAGCCTCTGAAGTGAGAGTGCAATGGACAAGCAAATATTTAGAGCAAGTCTCCACATGAGCCTGTGCCAGACTGAGTGTACCTCCTTACCTTAAAGGCCAAATGCTCCAGGAAGTAACCAGCCCCGTTGTTCTTCTCGTTCTCATGGCGGCTCCCCACCCCGATCCACACGCCCACCTGACAGCAAAAGCATCAGGCACATCAGAAAAGCAAACAAACAGCATGATCAAGCTTCATACCACAAATATGACAGCAGGGATAAAAAGGGTGCTCTGCAGATATTGCACTAAGGGCACCACAATAAGAACAAGCACCAGCAACCGCTTCCCCTACACATCCAGCAGCTTCCCAAAAGCCTCTGCTGGTTTTGTCAGAGATGGACCTACTGCACTGCTTTCTTTGCTCACAGTAAGGCTGAGAAAAAAAAAACTGTAAGGCTGAGAAAACTTGTAGAGGGTGAAAGCTTTAATACAGACTTACACAAAGCCAGGCCTTCTACTGCCACATTAATCCCAGCAGTCAGCAAAGAGAAGCGGAAGGGTCTCTACCAAAAGCTTTGGTTCAAATAGGGGTTTGTGGCTTTGGGAAGAGCAGTCTCAGACCAGGCAAGGTGACTGTTTCAAGCAGGCCCTTAACCTACCCTAGACTCACCGTACACGTGGGCTGGTTAGACTCCTCTGAAGCTACACGGAGCCCATTGTCCAGGGTGGTGACCTCGGTCTCGGGGATGTTCTGGAGTGTCTGGGCATAGGTGGCAGCACCTCGGTTCCTCGTCAGAGTCAATAAAGCTGCCTAAAAAAACCGAACGCTACCATGAGCGCCCGCCAGCAGCCCCCTCTGCAGGGCAGCGCCCCACAGCCGCACCGCGGGGCTCGCTGCTGGCCGCGACGGGGGCGGGCGAGTTCCTCCACCTCCGCACCGGGCAGCTCCCGCCGCACGCCCTCACCCCCCTACTCGCTCGTTAACCGGAGCCCCGGACACCCCCGCAGCACCGGAGGCTCCGGCAGGCCCAAAGCCCCAGGGCAGGACCCCATTACCGGGTCAGGGCCCGTGCCCGGGGCGGCGGAGGGGCGCGGGCGGCAGGGGGTGAGCGGTTTCCATGGCGACCGCCGCCCGCCCCGCACCGGCCGCCGCGTCCCCGTGACCTTCCCGGCCGCGACAGCGGGCCCAGC
>VZRW01010204.1:506803-547917 GCA_013398125.1 Aegotheles bennettii | reverse complement strand
CTCGGGTCACCTTTATTGAGGAAAGTGCATCAAAACAGCCCGGCAAACGCCCCGGGGATGATCCGCGACACCAACCCCTGCCGGGCCCAGGGTCCCTGCGCTGCCCCCCGGAGGCACAGGGGGGTCACGGCCAGGGCAGGGCCCCGGTGCTCGGGGTCCAGAGGGGCTGGTGGGGAACAAGGCCTCTGGGCCCCGGGGTGGGTGAGTTGGTGCCACTGGGGCAGCAGAGCCCCCCTCGCCCGCCCGGCTCCTCGGGGAGATGTTTTCCTCTTGCCGAGCTACATCCTGGTGCCTCTGCGCTCCACCTGAGGGGACAGACAGGGAGGGGTTGGCTTGGCTGCCCCCGCCGTGCCAGGGATGGGGCAGTGAGGCTGGGTGCTTACCGAGGCCCGGCGCTGCTCCCCGCTGATGTGGACCACGGCATCGTGCACCGAGGGGAAGAAGCTGTGCTTGGTGATGGCCGAGCTGAAGAAGTTGCCCCGCTCCATCTGGGTGAGGACAGACACTGTGGAGGGAGAAGCATCCAAAGCTATGGCACCCGGCTGAGCCCACCACCTCTTGCCCAGAGCAGACTCCCCCACCCCCAGGTGCTGCAGGAGCACCGTGGCCATCACCAGGGATCCAGCAGCCTTGCTGAGGTCTGCAGGGCTCAGACTGGATTCCTGGGACAACCTGCAGCACCTGCCCCCTGGGGAAACCCTGGGGATGGGGACACCATGGGGGTAAGGGCTGCAGCCCAAAGGGGTGGGCATGGCCAGCAGGGACTGATGGTTCTGCAGAGCCTTCTCACCAGGGCAGCAGGCAATGAAGACGTCCACTTCTATCTCATTGAAATCCCTGAAGATCTGCAAATGGCAACAAATCATTTGGCCTGAACAGAGGGAGCAGCGGCAGCTGTTGGGCCACCCTGCAGGGCCCTGGGGACACCCCTGACGAGGCTGCTGGCCTGCCTGCTCCCTCCACCCCTTACGTTCTTCAGGATCTTGATGGAGACAGTATCCACGAAGCTGACAGGGCTGAAGTCCAAGATGACGGCATGGAAGCTGGGCTGGGGCAGCCCCAGGGAGCGCAGGGTGGGCTTGGGGGGTGTGCTACCCTCCGCCTCGCTCAGCTCGATCACAGCCACGCCTGGACCCTTGGTCCCATCCTCCATGGCCTGCAGGAGGGAGGAGACCCAACCACACTGCACCAGGGCTGGCAGGGGCCAGGCAGCACACCCCACCCCGGGCTTCCCTGCCCCACAGCACAGTGGGGCCCAGCCAGGCTCTTTGGCTGACTCAGGGCATGGGCAGCAGGTGGCCCCAGGAGTGGGTGCGTCCCTCACACCTTCACCCACTTTTGGGCTCTTTCCAGATGCCTCGAGACCCACCCCTCTCCCCAGTGACCCTCTCCAGAGCCAGGCTTATTAGCTGGTGCCAGTTCAGCCTTTGCTCTCACTCTTAATTCCGATTAACTCACCCAATAGCTAATGACTCACTGGTTCCACCACCTAATCATTAACGGCCCAGCTTTCCCCAAAGCTGACCTTGTCCCTGCCGACCTTGGGTGTGATGCTGTGGCCCAGCTCTGCCCCAGTTCTTCTTCTCACCCTTTGACCCCAGGCTGAACCAGGAGCCCCACTGGCCACTGAGCCCAGTGAATGCCAGGCCCATGCAGGGACATGGTGTGGGGTGGCACCGGAGGGGTCCCCCACAGCAGGAAAGCACCTTTTTCCTCTTTGCCTTCGCCTTCTCCGCTTTCTTCTGCTGTTTCTTTAGCTTCTTGAGGGCCTTCTTCTTCTTCTCGATCAGGCGGTCCACATTGATGCCGCTCTGCAAAACAATACAGCCGTGTGTCCCCAGGCACCCCACCGCCACCCCAGTGCCAGCAGGTGGAGGACACGGGGGTCACTGGGAGGCTGGTGGCTCTCCTACCTTCTTCTTCAGGGCATCAGCATACAGCTCCACGTTGGCAAAATAGAGGGTGGAGGAGGAGCGGAAGATCTTCACACCAGGGACCTCCTGTGCCTGGGATCAGATGGGAAGGGTGGTATCCCAGGGTCAGAGTCCCCTGCTCCCCTTCCCTCCCTTCTTCCCTCCCTCAAAATGCCCCCCCTGGTCCTTTCTCCAGCAAACAGCCCCTGGGGGTGCTTCAAGTTGCCCCTGCTCCATTGCAGGCAGCTCTTCTCCCCCTCCCTCATGCTGTTACCATCTGGTATTCATCCACATCCCTGTAGACTTCAGTGTCGGATATTCGTCCCAGGAGGGAGTAGTGGGGGCTGTGAGGAGCAGAGCAAGGGGCTGAGGTCACCACTGGCCTCCCCTGCCCTCGGGACGTGGCACAGCCCCCCAGCCCCAGGGTACTCACAGCTGGGTGCGGAAGATGACAGTGAGGAGCCCGAAGGCCACTGAGGCCCCCAGGCCGATGTCCAAGTTCAGCAGGAGGGTGGCCACAAATGTCACAATCCAGACCATCTGGAGGGGGGATGCAGTCAGCCACAGCACGGCCTCCCATGAGCCCCAGGGAGGGTGGAGAAACCCTCTCCAGGGGCAAGGGCAATGCTGCAGGGACGCTCTGTGCCTTACTAGGTCTACTCGGTTCGACTTCCAGAGCGTGCGGAGGTCTTTGAACTGCTTGAACATGCCCTTGAGGTTGACAATGATGATAGCAGCCAAGATGGCCTAGGAGAGAAGTCTCTGCAGCCATGAGGATGCTGAGGGCAGGTCTGGAGGGGCCCTTGGCTGTTCCACTGCCACTCCACCTTGCCATGGGACAAGCACAGGGGTGGGACATGGCACTGAAGCTGTGGGGCCAGATGTACCTTAGGCAGGTCCCGGAAGAGCTCTCCGATCTTCAGGATGGTCACCAGGATGACCAGGGATGCGATGACACCGGCTAACTGGGGAGTGAGAGCGGGAGGTGAGGGGTGAACCCCCTGTTGCTCTCTGTGCTCCTTGCCCCATGTCCAGCCCTGCAGAGGGAGGCAGCGCTGCCCAGGCCCACCTGGCTGTTACCCCCTGTGCTCTCCTGCACCAGACTCCGTGACATGGAGCAGCTGATGGCGAAACACTGGAAGAAGCCCCCCAGGAAGTTGCAGAGGCCCAGCGCGATCAGCTCCTGCAGGGACAGAGCAGCGGTGGGGGAGCACCACGTACAAGCTTTGTTTTCACCCAGGGAAGGGACCCTGCATGTTGGAGCATCACCTGGTTACTGTCCACTTTGTAGCCATGCTTCAGGGCAAAGATCTTGCCCAGGGAGATGCAGATGGCGTAGCCCACCACGGCAATGGCAAATGCATTGCCCACCACCTGCCCAAAGTAGCTGAAGTTAGGGACCACGGGTGCCTTCAACCTACAGCCAAGACAGGGAGATCAGGCTCAAAAGGGGGGTCTCATGGGCAGCGTGGTGCCCCAGCACAGCCACCCTCACCGCCCGGCCCTGCTTACCCACTGGGGATGTTGCCCACCACGGAGATGCCAAACTTGGCGTTCAGGTTGACGCCATAGGAGATGCCGGTGGAGACGATGATCTGGGGGAGGATGGCTGGAGTGAGGCAGGGTCTTCCTGCACAGGGACCATGGGGGAGGAGTGGGAGGACACACATGCCCTGGAGATGCACTCTCCAAGGCACCCCATCCCTCCCCTCCCCACCCTGGAGGGGACAGGGCCACCCATGGCTGCGTCCCCACAGGGAGCTGGTGCAGCTCTGGCTACCGTGATAAGCTCAATGGGGATGGGCATGGGCAGCTTGGCAGCGAACTTGTGGTTGAGCTCTTTCACGATGAAGATGGCCACCATGGCAATGATGGCCGTCACCAGGGTGCCCACATTGGTCTCTGGCAGCTTCTTGCAGATTTCGATGAAAGTCTAGAGGATGCAGGAGGAAGAAATGGGCTCAGGAAAGCAGATGCCTCCCTGGCAGGTGTTTGGGGGCCTCTGTGTGCCCCACAGGTGAGCACCCAGGGGGTCCTGGGGCAGCAGCAAACCCCTACGCACCACAAATAATGAAAGTGGCCCTGAATGCTCAGCCAGAGAGACCCCAAAGACGTTCTTGAGCTGGGAGATGAGGACATGCACGGAGGCAGCAGTGGTGTAGCTGCGCACTAGTGGGTCCGAGAGGTAAGTCACCACAAAGCCAAACTGCAGGAGGCCCAGGGCCACCTGGAAGGAGAAGTGGCAGGAGGAATGCCCTGCAGCTCACAGCCATGGGACACCATGGCTCAATGTTCTCTGCCATGTAGGGCTGGGAATCCCTAACCTGGAAGATGCCCGTCAGGACAGTGATGGTGGCCACCAGCTCCACCCTGGCAGCATCGCGCCGTTCCTCATCGACTATCGTGGTGTTGGTGCCGTTGACGAATATCAGGAAGTTCTCACTGGGCACCAGGGAGTCTGTCAAACTCCCGATCATAACAGAGATGACGGCAAAGGGGCCTGGGGACGGGCAGGGTGTGGTCAGGGAGCCCAAGATCATCACCAAAACCCCTCTGAGGTCCACAGGCACCTGTCCCTTTGGGCTGGATTCAAAGCACACTCACTGTGTTTCAGCTCTGGTTTGACCAACCACCTTCTTGGTGGGGGCAAAGCAAAGGCATGAAAGGTGCCCCCAACAACTGAAGTGGCAATGCTGTGCCGTGGCTGAAAACTCGGCCCTCTCGTACTTGCTCCCTCCCCACTGTGCCCATGAGAGCACATGTTCCCCCAGCTCACCCACGGAGTTGTGTCTGGATGTCCCGAAGAAGAAGTAGAGGAAGACGGGGTAAAAGGAGGAATAGAGACCGGTGACGGGTGGCAGCCCGGCCAACAGCGCATAGGCAAGCCCTGGACATGGTGACACAGGGAGACACGTCACGGATGGCCAAACCTTGGTCCCCCACCTGCGGGGAGCCCTTGGCAGCCTGGGCATGGCATCACTCACCCTGGGGCAGGTGCATGATGCCCACGCTGAAGCCTGAGGCAATGTCCCCTGGGAGCCAGTCCTTGACCGGGTAGCGGGGCAGCCAGCGCAGGAAGGGCAGGAACCGGAACAGCAGGGACTTGGCGGTGGAGGCCGAACATCTGGCAGGGAAGGAACAGGAGATGGAGCTGAGCATGAGTGCAAGGGCTTGGGGACATCACCGGGGGTGTACAGGGCCCCATGGGAAGGATTGGGTCCTGTGGGACCCCCAGCTCCAGCCACTGGAGCCAGGTGTCTGTCCAGGCAGGGGGACAAAGTGGGGACATGGGTGTCTGGGCTTGGGGGAACCAACCCCTGGGTCTGCATTGCATCTGCCACTGGGACAGCCTGAGCCAGGCTCCCTGGCAGTGGGGCTGGGGCTCGGGCACATTTCCTCAGCTGGTGTGGTCCTACCTGGGCTTTTTGAGACAGCTGCGCAGTGAGGGCTCAGCAGGAGGCTTCCGCTGCGCCACCTCCTCCAGGTCGGCCTCGCTCAGCACTTCATGGGGCGCTCGGTGCCTCAGTGCCATCTCCGCCGCCTTGGCCACCCGGCCCTCCCGCGTGCCAGCTCACTGCGGGGAGACAAGGGACAGCTCAGCCATGTCCCCACAACTGGGGGCACCCAGCAACCTGCCCGCCCCACAGTCCCGCTTGCCCCACGGAGCCATCCCATCTCAGCCAGGAGTGCGGGATCAGCTCCAAGACCAGGAGTGAGCCGAGTGTTGGGAGTCCTGCAGCAGCAGCAGCAGCTGGGGACAGAGTGGCAGCAGCAGGGGACAGAGACCAGCGGGCAGCTGGCGTGGGTAGGGAGGGAGCTGAGGCCCTGGCAGCCAGCAGTGCCCTCTTCTGTCCCACGCCAGCCCCATCTGCCCCACTGGGGTGCCCGGGGGAGCTGCCCGGGGGCTCCCCCTCTGCCAGTGCGTGCGGGACCCCCGTGGGTGCCAAGCACCCCTCTCCTCCCCGTACCGCAGCACAGCCAGGGCAGTGGGCCAGCACAGCCGCCGATCACAGCCCCGGCCACTCCACAGCCCCATCCGCCCACCCGTCTGCAGACTTTGTCCCTTTATGCATGAGGGGAGCAGGAATGTCAACCCCCGGTGAGTGTCACAGGCTCGGCCACCTCTCGGCCAGCACCCTCCCCAGCCCCCCACCCTGCAGAGCAGGGCTGACCCACGGGGAGTCCATACGGATCCACATCCCAGCCTTGAGCTGCCACCATCCTACCAGGTGGCCCTGGCCAGTCCTGAGGTGGTCACCCAGTTGCACCCAGACCCTTAAGCCACTTGCAGGGTGCCCGGTGCTGTGCCAGTCCACGTCCCTGCGTTGTGCCCAGCGCTCCTACCTGCTGTGCCCAGGGTGGTCAGGTGTCGCCAGCCAGGTGCATGCTTTGGTCCCTCCTATTTATTAATACCTGCCTGTGATCTTTGAGACACCGCTCCCTGGCTCCTGCCCTCCTCCTGCCCTGCCGAGGAGCTGCCCAGGTCCCAGCCCCATGGCTGCACAGCACCTGCAGTACTCCCCCAGGGCCCTGTTGTGCTGGGTGTCCCAGCTGTGGCAGGCCCAGGGCTGTCACAACTGTCCCCTGGGCCATCCCTTCTGAGGGGACTGTCCTGTTCAGTCTCAGCTCCTGGCCTGCACCCGTGCCCGGGGTGCTGCTGTGCCCCACCGCCCATGCCAGGCACAGGATGGGGGCCTTCTTGCTGCTGAACACATCCTGGTGCCCACCCCCTGCCAAGAGCTGCTGGATGCTCACCTCTCCCTGGGACACTGCTTGAGGTCCTACCATCACCCTCCTGTGCCCCCAGACCTCCCATGGGTGTCTGTCCCCACCATGATCACCATGTTCTGGAGCAGCAGTTGTGTCTGGGACAAGGAGGGTTACCCACAGCCTCCATCTAGGGCATCTGGGGCATTTTCCACAGGCTCCTGCTTACCTGCTGGAAAGTGGTGTGCTGTGCCCTGTGGACTGCCCCGCTCTCCCACAGCACATGCAGACCAAGCCGTTATCTTGTTCCAAAGGTCCCAAGCAGGCACCAGAGCCCCACTGAACTTATCACACCTTCCTGAACTCCACCAAGACCTAGTATGACCAGTGGTTTCGGAGCATTCCTGAGTCATGCTTGGCCCGGGCCTATGGGGACACAGGAGTGGAAATCCAGGAACCGGTGGGGTGGCCTGGCTGGTGTCAGGTGTCAGGGTGTGGGGTGCAGGTGGCTGGCAGAGCAAGGTCAGGTGCCCTTGGTGGAATGGGGCTGGTGAGCAGCACGAGTGGCAACCCTCCGGACCGCGCTCTCTGGGGTCGGAGCGACTCATTTCCATCCCTGCTGGCTGGGTGGGGGGCAACCCATGGCCACCTTGGCCCTCCCCATGGTCGGCACAACCAGAGTCCCACAGCAGCCACAGGCAGACTCCTCAGTGCCTTTCAGCAGCAGGGCTCAGCCTGCTGCCCTCAGCCTCCACCGCATGTCCAGCCCCCGCTGTCCCCCCCGCAAGCCCAGCAGTCCCACCAGTCCCACCATGGCTGGGTACAGCTCGCTGATGCTGGCACACGTGCCCACACACAGCCACTGCCTCCCTATCATTTCTCTGCTCACCTGGCACCCGAGCAGAGGCCATCACAGGGCTCCTGCTTGGTAGCAGCTGATAACACCAGGTGCCATTTACAGCCTGGGCATTGCTGCTCCCCATCCCCACCCTGCGCCGCTGCTTCCTGTGCCCCAGCCTCCTGCCTCTCACTTGCACCCCGGCCTGGCNGCCAGCCTTGGGAAGGGCCACAGGACAGGAGCACAGCTCCTGGCACTGCAGGAGTCCTGGGGGGGCTGCCACGAGCCCGGCCCCCCAGTGCACCAGGAGGTGGGGGAGGCTGAGGGGATGGGTGATGGCGACCCTTGCTCAGGGTGCCATGGATCAATGCTGCCCTTTGCTCACCTGCTCTTTTTCTGCTCCAGCAGCCGGGAAGGGAGGGACGGAGGGCACACCAGGATCACACTCAGCTCTCTTCACACTTCCCCTTCCTTCCCCACAGCCCGGATGGATCTCGCTGCCTTCAGATGGTGGGTTTGCTCCCCTTGGCCTTGCCTGGACTGCTGGCCATGGGTGCTAGCTGTTGCCACCACAGCACTGCAGACCTGCCAGCCAGGACTGGGGCCATGAGGCACCACTGCAGCCAACCCCATCGCTCGGTGAACCGGCCTGGACACAGCCACACTCAAGCAACTGGCAGCAGCTGAAGTCCCTGTCACCTGAAGTTACCTCACCCCAGGCCACAGTGACTCCCCTTCAGCCCAGGATCTGGCTGCAAGCTCCTGCCCAAGACCCACCCCAGCACAGCCCCAAGCTTGCTGCTGTGCCTGCAGCTCCTGCACCCGCAGCCCCAGCCCCCGGGCACAGGGAGGCAGCAGAGAGGCCAACACCACTTTATAGACTTTTATTTCCAAATCTGGCGCTTCCATGACACACTTTTACACAGCCGGGGGGAAGTGGGGGCATCTCCCTGCTCCCTGCCCACCGAATCGGGAGATGGAAAGAGGGGGGAAAAAAACCAAACCCAACCAACCAAACCCCCCAAAGAAACAAACCAAACCCAAGAGGATGCTCCCCAGAGCCCAGGCCACAGCACTACAATCAGGGACCAAGCTTGAGGCTGACTCCTGCTTTTGGACCAGCCCAGCTCTGCGGGACAGCTGCCGGCTCTGCCGCTCTCTTCTTTTTTTGGCACTTGCTCTCCATTTGGCACCAGCACAAAGAGCCCCCGTGCCCAACTTGACAGAAACATGGGCCCTACAGCACGGCAGGGACAGCACCCCAGGACTCTGGTGCCAGCACTGCGCAGGCAGAGAGGAACACGTGAAGGAGCTTGTTCCCAAAGGCGAAGATGGGCAGCACGGAGAGGCCAGGCTGTTCCTGGGCTGGCAGGCTTTCCCTCTGCGTGCCAGTCCTGAATGGTGTGTAAACATGTCAGCAGGGCCTTTCCCCCATTCCTGGGAGAAGGGCAGCAGCAAGCCTGCCTCATGGTGGCTGTGCCAGGGGCAGGCAGCCCCCGCCAGGCCCACAGCATCCCCAGCACCCAGCCCTCCTGTGCCCTCCATGCTCTCCCCGCTGACTTGGGAAGTAGCCAAGAGGCCTTGGGCTCCCTGGGGGGCCTGGAGGACAGTGGAGTCTTCTCCTGTAAACACGTCAGGCTGGGCTGCAGTAAGAAGCTACAGCAGTGTGGTAGTAAGGCAGTAAGGAGTGTGCTGTCACACAGCCCCGAAAGCACCACAGGGGCAGCTGAGCAGAGGCACCGTGCTTGGCCGGTGAACGGAGCGTGCCAGGCCCCCGAGCCCGCTGCCCCGGCCCGAGGTGGGGGTAGGCACAGAGGGGTCACCTCACTGCAGGGACAGTGGGATCCCGGGGCCAGGTCCATGGCTGAGCAGAGAAATCAACAGGGTGGCCTGAATTTCCAGAGGACAAAGTGCTGTTTATCTTCGTCTCCCAAAATCCAGGCTGCTCTGAGGTGGGGTCCTCTGCCAGGCAGAGAGCAGGGACGTGTGCGTAGGTATACAGGACCCACAGGGAGCCTGCTGGGTACAGCTTCTGTGGGCAACGCTGCACTCCAAGGCTGGAGCCTCATCACGCTCCTGTGGAACCCAATTGTCCGCAGGGTGAGCGGAGGAAAACAGCGCTTATAGGAGTGGGACCACCCTGGCACAGGACAGGACGGGACAGCAAGGCTTGATTCCTCCCCCAGTGCTGAATTTGCTGCCCCAGCCACTTCTGCTCTTGCTGGCGCACAACTCCTGGACAGGAGCAGCCCTAAGGGGGAAGTCCCACAGGAGGGCAGGGGCAGGCCTGGCTGTGGGGGGCTGAGGGACAGCACTGAGACACGTGTGGAGCTGCACGCTGGGAGGTCAAGAGGGGCAGTGGGGCCAGCTGCCCCACTATGGGGGTGGGACACAGCGGTGTGGCAAAACCACAAGGGCTGCCGGGCACTGTCTCTCCAGTCCACTGGGATCGCAGTCCCTGGCACCCCCAGGGAAGCTGGCAAAGGGCTGTTGGTGAAACAAATGCTCCAGGTCCTGGGAACAGACCATCCGTAAAAATAACCATAGAAATTTCTCTTCTCTCTGATTACAAAGATACAAAAAGGTAGAAAACCCTCTTTCACCCCCACATCCTGGGCTCCGTTTCCATCCCTCTGCCCCTTCCCACCCTCCACGCACACACAAGCACACCCTGCGTACCACCGGGTCGCAGAGGAGGAGCTCGGCCCCAGGGGGTCAGAGACACCGCCCTCACCCGAGCAGGCTCCTGCTGTACCTGTCACACCGGGCAGGCGATGGGGAGCACGGAGGCAGCCGAGAGCCCGCAGGCTCCCGGCGGTGGGTGGTGCGGGCTGCCGGCCCCTCAGCCTGAAGGGCAGGGGAAGGCAGGGTCAGTTTTGGGCCTCTGACCACCATCAGTTCTGGCCCCTGCCCCCTGAGGACACCAAACCTCAGCTGGCAGTGCCTGGCTAGGCGAAGGGCCCTGCTTCTGTCTCTCTTGTGGACGGCTTCAAGCCCTCAGGAGTGGCCCTCGTTTCTCGTTATTCTTCTCGGAGGAAAGAAAATCAGTGTTAAGCTGTGACATCTCCTCTGGACTCCAGCTGCCCCACCCAGCTATGCCAGATGGGGACAAGGCAGAAACCCACTGTGTCAGGGCAGGAACAACTGTCTACAAGTCCCCAAGTTCAGGGAAGAGAAAGGACGGGATGGGAGCAGTACCAGCAGGGAGCGAGAACTGGAGGGGAAGAAAGGACAGACTGGGAGAGGGTCCCCGGGGAGAAATGTGGCTGGGACAGGCAGGGCTCCTGAAGGACTTGGGCCCCCTCTTCCTCTCCAGCCAGCCTGGCCCTCACACACATCTGCTTGTTGGGACTTACAGCCGGCACCGAGCAAGGAGGCCAGCCAGGTCAGACTGGCTTCACAGGGCATCTTCCCTGAGTCCCCACAGGCCCCAGGTGAGGGGCACTGCTCTGGCAGAGCAGGCAGACTCAGACACACTGATGTAGGAACATCACTTGTGCTGCTCTGCAAGTGCCTGAAGCTGTCACACCCAAGGGCTCTCCCTGCCTGGTCACTATTCAGGACCAGGATACACCTGCCACTCACTCCAGGGTCTCAGCTTTACACAGCCCTCTCCCCCTGAGCCAAAGCCCCTTTGGGAAGAAGCCAGGCAGCTGGGCAATGCACAAGAGCAGCTGAACAAGGCCTGGCCAAGGAAGGGAGACACTTACTCTGAGTCTGGTGACAGCTCCGAAATGCTGTGGGAGGTTGCAGAGCGAGGCGTTGAGGGGCACATTGCGGAGGGCGTCGAGGTCTGCACGGCAGAGGGGGTGGCGGTGGTCTGGGGGCCCGAAGGCGTGCTGGAAGATTGCACCGAGGACAGGACAGAGGAGTTAAAAGAAGCAAGGATGGAAGAAAGGATATCTAACTGTTCAGTGGAAGGATGTCGGCTGGGAATCGCCTCCAGGTTCTCTCTAGAAGGCTGTCTCCTCGATAGCGGCTCTAGGCTTTCCCTAGACAGCTGCCGCCTAGAGAGACTCCCCAGGTTGTCCTGTGAGGGGTGCCTGCTAGGCACTGTGTCCAAAGGCTCTCTGGAATTAGATCTTCTGGAGAGAAAGTCCAGCTGCTCCCTTGAAGTTTGTCTAGCTGATGCTAGATGGTCCCTTGAAGGCTGTCTTCTAGAAAGCAAATCCAATTGTTCTCGAGAAGTATCTCGACTTGGCAACATGTCTAGCCGGTCTCTGGACACTTGCCTACTTGGCAATGTGTTTAGCCACTCTCTAGAGACCTCTCTTACTGGCCCACAGTCTAGCTGCTCTCTTGACCCAAATCTGCAGGGCGAAGTGTCAAGATGGTCTCTGGAGCCCTGCCTCCGCGGCAGTGTGTTCCCATGATCTCTCTGGCTGGGCCTAGCAGTGAGTAGATCCAAGTTTTCCCTAGACCCGTGTCTGCTTGGGATACTTTCCAGGTGTTCAGAAGACCCATGCCTGCTGGGGATAGTGTCCAGCTCCTCCCTGGACCCGTGCCGGCTGGGCACGACTTCCAAGCACTCTCCTGAGTTGTGTCTACTCAGCTGCTCCCGGGACATCTGTCTCCTCATCAGCATGTCAAGCTGCTCCCGTGACGAGTACCGGCTCGCTGGCTGCGACAGACTGCCCGCCCCAGAGTAGATCCTGCCATAGGAGGCAGCAGGGACAGCCCTGTGACCCAGTGTGGAGGTCTTGTACCACGTCAGCTCGTTGGTCATCCTGCCAACAGCTGGCAGGCCTTGGAGAGTCGGAGGGTACTGGAGGCGGTTCTTCAAAATCCCTGCACCAAACAGAAAGAGAAATCAAATCTTTGTACAACCGTGAAAAGAGCACGAAAGCTGGGGGAGAAAAGCCATTACCTCCCCAAGGACACAAGATGGATCTGATGCTGAGCCTTCAGGGCTGCATCAACCTGAGATAGCCAAAAGGCCATCTCTGCCTACTTGGCTCCAGGCTGTTACCTTTCCTTTGCCGTTGTGTCTGGGTGAGTGAGTTCTCATCCCCGCTGGTCAAGGCCAGGTCCGGCTGATTATTGTTGGCTGCATCCTTGTTGATGTCAAACCCCAGCTTCCGCTCGGAGCCCCACTTCTGCAGGGAGCAGGGGTGGACCTCACACTCGCCCAGAGCTGGCCAATATGACATGAGGTCATTGCCATCCACATCTGGTGAAGGACACAGCAAAACAGGCCAGGGGAAGAGGGAGAGAATACTTCTGTGAGGGGCAAACGAAGCCATCGCAAGACATGGCCTGGCCCCCAGGGACCCGAGTTCACCCCCTCCCTGCCAGAGCCCTGGTCCTTGCCTTTGGGAGTGGTGTTGGCGGGGTTGGTGAGGAGGCGCTCGCTGTGTGCCGCCCGCTTGAACTGGCGCGGGAAGCGGCCCCGCAGGCGCACGTTCTCCTCGCTCTCCGAGGATGGGATGGAGAGGCTGTGCTCTTCGTCCAGAGACAAGTCACTGTCCGAGTCCGAGTCCTGGTCTGCAGGGACATGGTGTGTGTTGAGGAGACATTTGAAATGAAGGTGGGAGAGGCTCCCAGTGGCAGGGCCAGCTAGGCTTCGAGCGCCTCCAGGAATGCAAAGCCAGCCCAGGGCTGGCCACGCTCTTGAGGACAACAGCCTGCCCCACCCCTCACTGCCCTTCCCTCTGCAGCAGCCTGTGCCCACTCCCCCTGCCCTTTCACCAGGCACCCCTGGGCCTGGCCCCGTCTTGCTGCACCTCCTCACAAGGCCATGAGAGCCCCTTTGCCTTCTCTTCTTCCAGGCTGACCAAACCCACCTCCCTCAGCCTCTGCTCGCCTGTCCCACACCCCAGCCCCGAGGGTGGCTCCTGCCAGTCCCACTCCAGTGGGTCGGTGCCTGTGCTGTACTGAGAAACCCAGTGTCCCCAGGGACCCGTGGCAGCCTACACCCCACGCTGGCCTCCTGCATGTCTAGCTCTGTGGACACTGGCCATGCCCTTTGCTGTCTGTCCAGGAGCAGGCTGTGCTAAGCGACACAGCTGCTGCCCCTCCCTCATATCCACGGTGTGTCTGGGAGTCATAGCTGAGCATCGTGTGGAGGATGTAATCATGCAGCCAGAGCCTGCACTGGAAAGGAATCCCTTAAGCCATGAGTTAAATTGGGAAGCGCGGGGTCAGCCCCAAACCCGGGCACCAGGCTGAGCCTCACCTCCCCCAGCATCACGGTGGAACATGGCCACATCGATGTCGGTGGGGCCAGCGTGAGCCAGCAGGCTGTGATCCAGAGCCGAGCCCTGACGTGCCATCACATTGTCCCTGAAAGAGAGGAGACCCCAATGGTCACGGCATGAGGAGCCATGGGCTCTGCCCGGGCCCCCCGGCCCCCGCGCTGCTCCCCACCTGAGGTAAGGCCGCTGGCTGGAGTGGGTGCGGGCAGAGCGCACGCTGCTCACCGATGAGATGGTGGAGGCGCCCAGGGTGATGCGGATCAGCCCGCTCTCCTCGAACAGGGCTGTGTTGTTGTAGGCGTTGGGGCCCTGGCGAGGTGGGGAGAGAGGGCACGTGTCCTGTTAAGGAGGTGCTGCTGCAGCCCAGGGGATGGCCTTCCCTTCCTGCCATCTCCTGGGGAAGGGGGCACATCCCCATCACCTCCTGTCGCTGGCCCCCTGGGCTGTCCCTGCTCTGGCCCACCTGCGTGCTCCTCGTGGCCTCCTCACTCTGCCCCTTCTTGCCAAGGCAGGCCAGCTTCCAGGCTTCCCGCACCTCCTCGTTCAGCACACAGAACAGGACCAGCACAGCCAGGCCCTGCAGGGACAGACACTGTCGGAGACAGCCCCTCACTGCTGGCTGACCTTCTCGCCCACAGTGCTGGGACAGTCCCCGGCTCCTTCAGAGCCCAGCATGTTGGTCCTGGTGGCCACCAGGACTGGGATGGACCAGAGAGACTCCCAGTACCGACTGGTGCTAACCCCCCATGGCAACCATAGGTGAGGGAGGAAAGGGTGGGGTGTCGTCCTGGCTAGCAGTGGCCAAGGAGCCGCTGGCAGGGTCCCCTGCAGCAACACCAGCCACAGTGGTGGCAGGAGGTCTGTGGGGCACTGCTGTGGGTCATATTTGGAGTGTGAGACACCTCTGTTGCAGGCCGCCCTCTTGCTCTGCCCTCTGAGAGCATGGAGGCCCTTTGCCTCCAAAGATGGTCCTTGCTGCCCCCCAGATGTCAGCTCTGAACCAAGCACCTTGCAGCTACCTCCTGCTCCATGCCACTGCTCACCACAGGCACCGCAGCAAGGACTGGCAGGAGTCACCCCCTGCTGCAGCAGTGGCAGTGGAAGGGACAAGCATCCCAGCATGACACTGGGGACTCAGCGCAGGGCACCTGGTCTCCACAGATGGCTGTGGGGACCACAGGGACACTCTCCTGGGCTGACCTGTGCCCTCCCTGGCAGAGGTCGGGCAGTTACCTGGAGGCTGCAGAGGACAGTGTAGAGGTAGTGGAAAGCCAGGACACTGTTGTTGACAGCCAAGAGGCCAAAGAGCCAGGTAGTGCTAATAACTAGAAGCAGAACAAAGGAGCTCCGTACCTTCATGCTGGAGAGAGAGAGACAGACAGACAGACAGGCACACAGACACACACCCAGAGGTTAGTGCGTGTTGTTAATCTACAGCCTGGCGCTCACAGACACAGATCCAGAGGGGAAAGTGCACTCCTGCCCACCCCCCCGCCATGCCCAGCACCGTGGGCACGTCCCTGCACCACAGTTCAGCTCCCCCTGACTCTCAGACCTTCCCTTCTGGATCACACACGGTCACAGGTCATTTGGAGCCACATTGAGCTGAGCCAGCTCCAGGGCTGGCCCAGGAGGGAGCGGGGAAAGGTCCGAGAAGGAGCATGTACGAGAAGAAGCAACTGGTGCTTAGAGTCAACACGGGCAGAGCGTTGAATCCAAGGAGACAAAGGGTGGCTGTGAGGGCAGGCGGTGAAGGGGGACAGGCCAGCGGGACAGTGTGGAGATGGGGATGTAGGAACAAGAGGAAAGGACAAAGTTTAGGAAGGGTTAACGTGACTGGCAGGTGTGGGAGAGGAAAGCGGCTGCAAGGCTGACACTGATGCACAGAGGGGCACTCTGCGATGGTGGAAGAAGAAGGATGGTCACTGAAAATGCTAAAAACCATGAGCCACAGGAGCTCTGCTGGGAGTTCGGCCACTAATACTCACAGAACCGATTTCTTCTTGGTCTCCTTTTGGCCTGGGGAACAGGACATCTTGGCTACAAGCAGGAACATGACCCCATTCATCTGAAAGCATTGGCACTGATTAGAAGCTGTGCCAAGGGCTGGCTCTGACCTGACATCCCCAGCGCAGAGCTTGGGCAGACTCCAGGTCCACCAGGCCCATGCAAACGTCCCTTCCTTTCCCCTTCATGCCCAAGCCATGGCCTCCCCCAGGTTTGGATGGAGCGAGGAGGGACAGAGAGAGTGCCTCTAACTGAGGAAGGAGAGCACAGAGAAGGGGGCAGGCAGTGGGCAGCCGAGGAAGGGGCAAGTGCCCATGGTGCAGAGAAGGGAGGCAGGAGAAGGCTGTGGGTGAAACAGGACAGGGTTTTACCACAATGACGACAGTAATGGGGCCTGCAAAGCTCCAAACCAGCTTATCATGAATGGAAATCCAGCAGAAGTCGGGGTTCCCATAGCCCTCAGGATCCAGGCCAACTGCCAGCCCTGCAGAAGGAAGAGAGAAGTCAGGTCCAGACTCAGAAACCTTGGACTTGCCCAACCACGTCAATGCCATCCCAGCACTGAAGGCCACGAAGGGGCTCTCTCCCTGCTTCTTGCCCTATGCACAGGCTTTCCCACCACAGGGGGAAGACCCAGGACTGCGAGCCCCAGCATTAGGGCCTTTAATTCCTTTTCTCCAGGGTCCCTGACACAGCCCAGCCCAGCAGGCATTCAATGCCAGCAGCAGGTCACTCAAGAACTCAGGCCTGGGAAACCAGGAGACCTTAACCACAAGCCCTGGGACAGCAAGAGCCCGTGCTCATCAAACAAGCCATGGGGAGATACGCTGAAGAATTACTTCTCCCCAGGAGGCAAAACAACTGCCACGTGGTCCCCAGCTAAACACCAGAGCCCTGCCTCCTGCCAGCACTGCTGGCCGTGACAAGCCCACCCTCCGCTCTGCCCTCCGGGTGAGTGAGCCAGGCAAGAGCAGGCAGTCAGGAGGCTGCTGAGATGCAGCACTTTTGGCATGGCTGGAGGACAAGCAGCCTTTACCAGTGATGATGGTGGGCACGCCCCAGCCGATGGCGTAGTAGAAACGCATAGCCCCAAAGTTGACGTTGCGGGCTTCAGTCTGCATGCGGTAGATGTGGAGGCCCTGGACAAAGAGCCAGGCGAAGGTGGAGAGGAAGCAGCAGTGGAGGAGGATGGCAATCACAGTGCAAAGAAACTGGGGAGACAAAAGCCTGTCAGAGATGGTCTTGCTGTGCCAACGCTAACTGCACCACCCACAGCTTGTCCCCACCCCCATGAATGTGCTTGTTCAAGCCCACAGACCTGGTTCTCGGTGCGGTTGATGCCCAGAAGAAAGAGCAGCTCAGAGAAGAAGAGGGTGACAGATATGTTGGAGTGGATGCCACGTGTGTTGGACTTGAGGCCTTTGAGGCAGGTCAGGAAGGAGAAGGTCAGCAGCAGGGCCACCAAGGAGAGAGACACCAAGGAATAGGTGACAATTGCCAAGGTGTCCAGGTCACCTTCCAGTTGCTGCAGCAGCACAGAACCAAAGGCACATGGCGGTGTTAGGGGGAGACACAGGAAGCCTGATGGAGCTCACAAACTCTACTTGTGTCCCCCAAGAAATTTTCCACCTGTGCCTGCTTATTCTGGGACCCAGTGGCTAACAGTCCCCACCACCACCCACAGCCCCGCAGGCCAAGGTTACCTCTCGGTGCGAGCTGTCCATCAGAACCCCAAAGGTGCCAAACTGGGAACACTGGCAGTGGACGTGCGTGGTGTTTCGGTACACGAGCTCGCAGTCCCTGGCTGTCCAGAAGCCAGAGGGGTTGGTCCTGCAGCCACCAAAAAAGCAGAGTGCACTTAGGAGAGAAGACAGATGCGTGGTGTGTAGGGGAGGAACTGCAGAGAGGGGTGACTGGCAAGGCTTTTCTACCAGCAGGCACAACTGCACTCCTACAGCTCAAGTACTGGAGCAGAGCCCTGCAGGGACCCTGCTGTGCCCTCCCAGCAGGAACGAGTGCCCTGGGAGAGGACGGAAACCCCCACATCCCAGTGCTGCCTGGGCACACAGCCTGTCACTGCCAGGGAGACTTGGGGAACAAGGAGGTGCCTGGGGGAAGCAGCTCAAAGAGAGTGGCCCAGTTGTGCTCGACTCACGGGGTGGAGTGGTTCCACTGGACGCAGAGAGGCTTGCTCCTGTTGGCTGTCTCCAGCAGGTGAAATTCCAGCACTAGAGGGGTGTCGAGGGGCCCCCGCAGGAAGGTGTGATTGCTGAACACAGACACGCTCACAATCGGGGAGTTCATCACAGGATTCCTGGGGAGCCTGTAAGGAGCAACAGAGCTCTGCCATTGCTGTGCCTGGCGGCTGCAGCCCTCCGGGGACTTCCCGGACACCCTGTGCTGACGTCTCAGAAGGAACAGCTCTGCCCAGCCCACACCAAGGGGTCAGGAAACATGGGGCAGAGCAATGCCAAGGTGGGAAACAGGCAGAACACCACAGGAACTAAACCCAAGCCATTGCAGACAGACTCAGCAACTGCCGGAGGGAGCAGAGCAGAGTCCAGCCAACCCCTCTCCACCGGTGCTTGTGGAAGGCAAAGGGAGGAGGACGTACCTGACACTGCGGCGATCCACCTGGTAGCGCGCGGGCAGCAGCCCCCCCAGGGTGCGGTACATGATGAGGATGATCACAGTGAGAGCGGGCTCGGGCTCCGGCAGCGCCTGCCTCGGGGAGGAGTTCTCCACCGTGTAGTTCCCTTCGCCCCCAGCCAGTGTGGGCACTGCTGTGGGGGCAGCTGTGGCACACAAGGGGGTGGTGAGAACACACACACTGCTCTGAAGGTAGCTTGTGAGCCCACCAGAAGCCTCTGGGATGGGGTGAAGTCAGAAGCTCTGAGCTCTCAGGGGTGATTTGTGGACCTCTGACAGAGCCATGCCTCAGCAGGGGCACATCTGCCCTTCCGTGCCCACCCACGCTGTTCCCCAGGCAATGCTCACCTTCAGCTTTCGGGGGGCTCAGCACCGACAGCGGCAGCACAACGTGGGTGTGGGGGTCCCAGGCGGGCTGGCCCCGGAAGAGGCTGCTGTGGTAGCGAGGGTAGCGCCGGCGGATGTGGGAATGGTTCTCCATGCGATCAATGCTCAGCACTGTGGAGGGGCAAGAGAGTCAGCTCTAGGACGGTCACCTGGAGAGCAACCATGCTGCAGGGCATCCCAGGTTTGAAGTCACCAGCAAAGGAACCATATGAGCCACAGGCTGGGTTGTAAATATATCCTGTGGTTGGGCAGGACATGAGATCCCAGCATCTACAGTGCTCCTCCTCAACCCAGATTCTTGCTCTGCCATAGGGCAGGCACTTCTGCCACTGGGACCAGTGGCTTTTTCACTAGACTCAGGTTGGACTCGGGGTAACTGGGAGAGGACAGCACACTTCTGGCTCTGCCAGCTCTTTGGAGTGTGTTTGCTGTTCCAAGCAGGGATGGGACCAGGATGTCTCTCGCAACACCTCCCCATGTTTGAGAGCATCACCAAGGAGGCAAAGAGGCTGTTCAGCACCCTTGCTGAGGTGCAGTGAGATGAGGAGAAGGGGACAGGGTGTGATGGTGGAGTAGTCTGCACCAGCCCCGCCAGCTCCTACTCACTGATGTTGGGGGTGACGACACCCACAGGGTTGAGGTAGGTGAGTTTCATGTTGCTGGCCAGCGTGCCCGAGTAGTCCCGCAGCTGCTCCATGAGGCTGGCGCTGCCGTGCTCGCTGTGTGGCAGCATGGCCCAGTGCTCCCGGTTCTCAGGAGCCAGCACGGAGCTGCCTGCGCGCAGCAGGTTCTGCATGGGAGAGACACAGGGAAAGGGGTGAGAGCAGCGCTGCCTTTGGGCCCCGTGCTGACCACCCCCAGGCTGCAGCACTGTGCTCTTTGCCCAGCTTGCTGTACAAGGGCTCGGGGAAGAGAGGCACTTTCTGCTACAATGGAGCCCCACCCTCAATGCTCATCAATGAGTGTCCTACAGAGACAACTTCCCTGCACCCCTGCCATGAAGGACTTTCAGGCAGCAGTTAGACCTCCCTTTGCCTTCCCAGGCTGAGGGGAAACAGTCTCTGCCTCTCCTCATCCACCTCATGCTCCAGCCCTGACCACACAGATGATCTCCACAGGTCTCGCTCCTGTAGATCAATGTCTGTGTGGCACTGGGAAGCCCAGCGCTCCTGATGTGGTCTCACAACATTCCTGATCCCCTCAGAGACCCAGGCTCAGGGTAGCTGATAAAGAGAAGCTGCATCAGGAGCCGCTCTGATCTGGGGGAAGGCCTCACCTCATTGAAGTGGGCGTCCTGCGTGGCTGTCAGGCCAAAGCCACGCTGCCGGCTCTCAAAGGCCATGAGGCGGGACAGCAGGCGGAACGTGATGTGAACATCGTTGCCAAAGTAGTGGTCCATGTGGTCCGTCACGGCCCGGAGCCGGTGGGCCAGCTTCTTGGCTTCAATTGTATTGAGCTCAGTCTCATTCCTCTCCAAGCCCTCCAGCTGCCAGCAGGGAGAAAGGAGGGGATTAAACAGTTAAGCAGGTTCCTCACTGGGAAATGGGGATGCTGCACGCCCCACTGGACCCAGAAATGATTTTTGAAACCATGGCACAAGCTGTGGACACTCACAATGGTGTCACTAGAACAGGGAACATCTCTGGCAGACAACCAGCCTCCAGCAATGCACCACAGGTTGCACTGGCCCAGCTAACCCAGTGCCATACACAACAGAGGCCAAGGAGATGAAAGAACAGGGCAAGCATCTAGTGAAACTTCCCTGTAAACTCTCCTGGCTTCAGTTCAGCTTTGGTGGGATGCAAGTGTTCAATAAACTCGCCTGGATACTTCTAAAGGATTTGTCACTGAAGTGTCTGGGGGCTACAGATGTCCCATGGAGCAGATATCCTGCCAGCTTCAAACAATTAAGCCCTGCTCAGGCTATTTTCTTCTTAAAGGCTGAAGCAGGACACAGGTCGTTTCTGATGGGGACACTCAAAAGATCAGGTTAAACCAAAGTGAACTTCAGCTCAGACCAGTGCTCCCACAGGATGCGTTTGGGGACAGGAGATGAGAAGAGAAAGGTGCTGAGCACTGTGGCAAGGCCTTCTCCTACTCTAGGTGCCCATGGAGAGCTGAGCTCTTTGAAACATGGCTGTGAGCCCTTGTTCATACAGCTCCTGTTCTGTCAGGGCCACAGAGCCAAAAGAGGATTACCAGCATGGAGAGCTCCTTGAAGGCAGGCGAAGTGCAGTTGAAGAGATCCGGCTCCATCCAGCCCTTCTCCTCATCACAGTGTCTGACGGCTGCACCTAAAACCAGGAGCAAGGGCATGGTGGAAATTCAGCCTGGGATATACATCTCCCCTCTGCATCCCCTCAGCAGGGACCCTCTGCACCAGCTAACCCCAAGAAGCAGCACCAGCAAGTGATGGGGAGCCTGTAGGACCCCAGGGCTGTCCTCCTGCTTTGCACCAGTGCAACCTATTCCATCCTTGGTCTGCATGGCTTCGGCAAGCTGCTGCTGTCCCCTCCCTCCAAGAGCTGGGTTCCTAAGTGTGCTTCAGGGCTGCATCCCACCAGTTGCCATCACACAGAATTGCAAAGAGGAGTAAGTGACTTGGCAGGGCTTGGGTTAATTCCTGGCAGGGAAGTGTCTGTGTCCTCAGGGCACATCTGACTCCACACTGCTGAAGCCTCTGGAGCTCTAGGCATCCCCTGGCTGACAGCCTGCAATGCCTGCTGAAGTCCTGCCTCTATCTACAGGGCAAAGACACCCCAGGATGACAACACCCCTGCTGTGGGGCTGGCAAACCCACCCCAGAGATGAGCCCCTGCAGTTGAGTGGGATGGAGGACCCCCCACCCAGCAGTGTGGGTTCGGTACCCAGCACAAGACCCCAGTCCCTGGCTGGGGCCCACGCACTGCTGCACAGCGATGGAGACACCAGCAATGAATGGCATCAGCTGTTAAACACTACCAAAAGCGCTGCTAAAGCCAACACAGAGAGCAGTGTCCTGAGCCAGGAGTGTCCCCATGCACACTCTGAGCAAGAGGATGCTGGGCAACCCCAGTGTTGGGCAACCCCAGCTGGGCAACTCAGCAGGACCATGGACCAGGCCCTCCTGGGGACAGCACCATGGCACAGGAGCCCACTCAGGTGCCCATGGCTGGGAGAGGGAAGCAGCATGGCCAGGATGAGGAGTAGAAGCCCGGAGCAGACTCCAGTTACTGCTCAGAAAAGCCCAAGTGACTGCCATGCCCCCTCCCATCACCTCAGCTCCTAGCTGTCCTCCCCAGCTACCATACCCCCAGCTGCAGAAGCCCAGGAACCAGTGCCATTGCAGCTGGAAGCAGGGAGAACAAGAAATCTCCACACAGCTGGCAGAGAACAGAGATGGGCACAGGACAGAGATGGGCTCAGCCGCAGATCTGGGCAGGATCTGGTCCCCGGCTCCCTCTGCCAGCCAGGCAGGGGGAACAGGACCTTGCCCTGTGCATGCCCACCAGTTCCTGCCCCCATCCTACTGCTCCCTTCTACCTCTACCCCCCAACTCCATGGTCTCACTGGCCATTGCTCAGCAGCAGCTCCTTCCCCTCCCAGCCTAAGCGAGCAGGTAGCAGGCTGGCAGAGCCAGCATCCACCCCAGCCAGGGAGCAGAGCATGGACCTGACCACAGCCACAGCAGCAGGCTCAGGACAGCGGGTGGCAGGGGCTGCATGCGGCTGCAGCTGGGTTTGTGCTGGTTGGTGTGCTGGGAGCAGGGAAGAGCGTGAAGGAGTGGTGAGGCCAGGCAAAGCGTTGGGAAGACACTCAGTAGTTCCAAAGCAGCGGGAAAAGCGCAGGGGTGTGCAGGGTGCCAGGCAGGGAGCAGGGAGGGAAAGCCACGTGGCACAGCCCTTACAGCACAAGGGGAAGGAGATGGGAACAACCTTACCTGCACCCCTCAAGCCTGAGCACGGAGGGCGAGAGAACCGGGGAGAGAAGCGACAACAGTTAGGAGCCGAACCTGCCTCCTCCTGGGGCGAACGGCTGGAGAAGGACAGGGTTTGTATTGTCCCCTGGGGCTTGTGCTGCCCTACAGTCCCAGACACCCTGCTCTCGCCTTTGCCATCACCGAGGATGGCCTTCTCCAGCTTGGCATGTTGACTCCTACCCAAGACACTCACCTAACGGCACGCTGTGCCCTGCTCCCCTTGCAGCACACACCGAGGACAGGGCCAGCAGAGCCGCAGCAAGACACTGCAGGTGCCAAGCTGCCATGCCAGGGCTGACCCCAGCCTCCAGCCCACTGAAACCAAAACACAGTGGGGAGAAGGTGGGCACCGAGGCCAACGGAACAGCACAGCCCCAGGGCCAGGTGATGGGCCCCACAGCCTGTTCCCAGCCCCATGGTGAGACCCCTCTGCTCTCCCCCAGGCTGTGGCATTTTCTCCTCCAAATTTCTTCTCCCAGCCCTCAAGCCCAGCTAAACGGGACTGTGACAGCACGAGAACAGAGTGACATTGCTGGGGCTGCTATAGCCATCAGCAGGACAGGCAGGCTGTCCCCTCCCCACCACATCCCCCACTCACCCAAGGAGCCTCTGGGACACAGCACTGCAGCCGAGAAGCCAAACTTGGTCTGGGGCCACCACACACCTGCCTTCAGGCTTTTGGGGCAGCCGTCGTAGAGCACTGTGGAGAGGAGACAGGCATCAGAGGGGTCGGTCACAGGGGAGCTGGCCCATGCTGAGCCCTGTGCTCCCCACCGTGCCCACACTCACCCTCGCAGCCGCTGGGTGTCACCTCGGCGAAAGGGCTGTCACAGCCATTGCACTGGCGCCCGATGACCCCGGGCCGGCAGTGGCATCGGCCCGACTCCTTGTCGCAAGAGCGCGAGGTGGAGCCCACGGGGTAGCAGTCACAAGGCAGGCAGGTGTCACTGCCTCTGGGGCGGTAGTGGAAGTCCTGGGGAGAGATGGGGACAGCCATCAGACAGCCCATTGGGACAGCAGCTGAGGCCAGTGTCTGGGGCACTGCTGGAGCCAGGGCTCTCCCCGTCTGCAAGCACCCCCACTGCCCCCACCATCACCCTGCTGGGGCTGGAGGGCTGCACAGAAGAGCTGAGCAGGGATCCAGCCCAGAAATGGGCACATAAAGCAGGGCCTGGGCAGCTGCCAGGGCTTTGGAGGGGATGAGGAACAGCGTCAAGGACAAGCAAGGCTCCAGGAAAGCCACAGTCCATGTCCCCATGGGCACAGCTGCCCCTCACCTTGCAGTGGCACTGCCCGTTGGTTTTATTGCAGTCGGGGTCGAAGCCCTTGTTCACATCACAGTTACAGGGCCCGCAGGTGGGGCTCCCCCACCAGCCCTTTGGGCACTGCTGGTCCATCCTAGGGAGAGAAATACCTCTGCTGTTACAACAGGCCTTCTCCTCTCACCAGCCCGGCTGCTCAGCAGCTCCAAGGAGTTGGGTGGCACCGAGTCACGTAGCTGGGATGAGAGGGCAGCACAGAGCCAGGCACGGAGGCCATAGCCCTGCCCCGTGCCCTGCATCTCACCTGTGCTCGCAGTACTGCCCAAAAAAGTTCCCTCCGCACTCGCAGACGTAGCCCCGGGGTGAGCCTGGCTTGCGGCGACACACCGACTTGTTCTTGCAGGGGTTGAGGTGACACACATCCACACAGTCCCCTCCGTAGTACCCTGAGGTGTGGACAGAGAGCACTGTGTAAAGCAAGCACCTTCCCCCTGAGAGAGGCCAGAGCACCAAGGGATGGATTCAGGGGCTCGGGAGGAGGAGATCCTGACCTCCAGAAAATGAAGGAGTGTCTGACAGGGATATGATTTGCCTGAGGCATGGACAGGAGAGCAGTCACAGGTCAAGAGGGAGCCACAGGGCAGGAGAAGACAGACAGGTGTGGAGAGTGAAGGGGTGGCAGGGTGCTGCAGGCTCTACCTGGCTGGCAGACGCAGGAGTAGCTCTGCCACTCATCCTTGCAGATGCTGTTGGCTGGGCAGGGGCTGGAGTCGCAGGGGCTGGGCACGCTGCAGCCAGGCTCCACCCGCAGGGCATGGCTGGGCTTGGGCAGCACGGTCCCGGTGACGCTGTCACCCAGTCGCACACCCTGCAATGCAGGTGACAAATTCACAGTGAGGCCAGGACAGACAGGTGAGGCTCCAGTCCTCCTGCCTTCCACAAACCCCCAGGGGCAGCCACCCACACCACCCCTGCTGTGTTGATTTATGACTGCCCCTGGCACCTCAGAGCCTTGGATGCAGAGGGAGAGTGTCACCAGCAGGACGGACACTGGCAGCAGCTGCCAGGCCTGTGTTTCCACCCCTCTGTTTCCACCCCAAAAGGGAAGGCTCAGAGCAATGAACTCGCCTGTATGCAGCCCCTCAGCCCATTCTGCACCTCGCCAGAGCCCAGGACTCCCCCCACGTGCAGGTGTTTCACCTTCAGGCCATGCAGTTCGTTGCCAACAACCACTGTGTCCTGCAGAAGGAAAGGGAGTAACATGGGGCAACCGGCATCAGCCTGGCCCATGTATGCCGAGCATCCCCCACAGCTCCTGTCCCGGTTCCAGGGTCTCAAGCAGCACCTACCTGGTAGAGCCCAAAGTCGAGGGTGAGGGTGATGACATAGCGTGAGTCTCGCCCGCTGCGGACGTCCCGCAGCTCCAGCTGGAGGTCATGCCATCTCCCATCACTGAGCTGCAGCTGGTCCAGGAGGAGGCTGGTGCTGCGGCCGGACCCCCTGCTCACCATGAAGGAGAGCAGACCCCCTGCCAGCTGCAGAGAGGGAACCAGCAGCAGTGAGCGAAGGCCTCGCCAGCTCTGGGTGCCTCCAGCCTACCCTCCCACTGAGCACGGGGAGGGAAACCCAGCCCTGCTGAACACCTCTCCCTGCAGCCACCCTCTGTTTGGGCTGGACTCAACACGGAGGGCAGGTTTCTCCTGCTCTCTTGGGGCAGACAGCAGCTGGGGCATGGTGCTGTGGCTGAGGCCATGGCCCTACCTGGCAGAGCAATGTGGTGTACTGGCCAGCATGGGCCTGCAGAAGCACCCCGTCCAGCTGGCGCGTCCGAAACGCCAGCCCCAGGTACCACGGCACCGAGATCTTCACATCTGTCTTGAAGTCCCAGGTCAGGACACTGTTGCCCTGGAAATAGTGGGCATGGTGCATGGCTGGAAAGGAAAGTGGAAGTGAGGAGAAGGGATGGGCACTGCACAGGGAGCACTAGATGCAGGGACAACAGAGCTAGTTCATCGCACGCAGACCCCTGACCCTGCCCCCACAGCAAGCCCAGCACAGCCTTGCCCATACCCACCCTGCCCACCCAGCAGCGCCCGCGCACTCACGGTGGCGGCAGTCTTTGCCCCCGAAGCCAACAGGACAGAGGCAGGAGTAGGTCCCCCAGCTGACAGAGCAGGTGCCGCCGTTCTTGCAGGGGCTGGAGTCGCAGAACGTGTGCTTGGCATGGCAGCCTGGAGGTATCAAAGTCACCCACATCAGCCTTGACCTGCTCGCCACCTCCCTCCAGCCCACGTGGGGAGGCACTGCTGCCAACCAGCCCTTTCCCTGGCTGCCAGAGGGGTAAGCCCAGCCACTCAGCCCCTCCACACGCGCCCTGCCTGCTCTGGGATGAGCACCAAGGCTGTCACTGCTCCTTATGCCAGAAGAAAGGCACTGTGGAGCTGGACTGAATCCTCACAGCACCTCCCAGACGAGCTCTGCACTTGGGATCAGGGGGCATTCCCAGAACATTAGCTGGGATGGGGACTGAGGGATCCAGAGGCCTGACTGGAAGCTGCTCAGCTCCAGCTGTGCTGCCATGATGCTGTTACAGCCCAGCAGTGCTGCCCTGTGAGCAGGGGGGCAGTTCCCGGGGCAGGGGCTGGCAGGAGCAGAGGCACCAGTACCTGCAGCAGTTCCATTGTTGGCGATGTAGGAGGCCAGGTCGATGCGTTTGCTGTCAATGTACAGGTCTCTCATGCATCCCACAAAGTCTCGGTGAGTGACAGGGAAGTTTTCCGGCAGGTTAGGGACTCCTCCAAGGAGCAAAGGACCTGTGAGGTCCAGGGACCTGCAAGGACAGAAGCCCAAGGCTTCAAGAGCCACTGCAACCTCAGGCTGGCTAGCTGGCTCCGCAGCACAAGGAACTGGGAAGCAGACATCCTCAGGGACAGGCACACACAGCCAAGGTCCCAGCTGGGAAAGGCTGACTCCGCCGGGGACCCCAGTGCCCTGCTCTTCTCCCCACCACAGCAGTTGCCAAGGAACTCACTTCTTTGAGCTGGTCTGCACACCCTGTGCGGCACAGGAGTAGTTCCCAATCTCGCTGCCGAACTGCAGGGCCACTGAGGCATCACATTCGTCCACTGTCAAGATGGCCACCTTGTCCTTGGAGGGGCCCTGCACCACCCCCAGCGCACTGACCTTGGGCTGAAACCAAAGACAGGGTGTTAGCAGCACATGTGCCCCCACACCCGGGCACCCGAGGGCCTGCACAACCACAGGGAAAGGATGGACATGGGCACGGATGCTGTGCGGAGCACATTCCTGCAGCCTCCAAGTGTGGTCCTGAGGGTCAACATCACCCTATGCCTGGCTGTCTGTTCCACTGCAGCCATCCCCAAGGGCTGAAAACCACCTCTACCTTCTCTCCACAGCCTCTGCCATGGGGCAGAGCCGGAGAACAGGAGACCCTGAGACCCACTCATGCCTCACGGGGAGAGACACCCACTCATGGTGGGGGACAGCTGGGATGCACGTACCTTGTTGTAGTAGCGGAGCTGCAGCGTGTGCCACTGCCCATCACTCACACCCCCCGGCAGGTAGGGGCTCACCACTGTACTGGACTCTCCTGTGGGGACAAGGACAATGACACGCTGAGGGACAGCCCTTGGATGCACCCACCTCTCCTGCACCAAGCCTGCCGTGCTGCTGACAGCCTCGTGCAGGATGGAGAAGGGCTTCAGGGAGACAAGCTCAGCATTCCGGCCTCTGCCTGTTGCAGCCTTGCAGCAGAAGCTGGGTGGGGGGGAATCACGGCCCTGGGACCAGCAGCCAGCAACCCAGGATGGCTCCTCTATCCAGGCTGGCTGCTGGGATGCACTGGCACTGCATGGCCAGCCCCTCGCTGCTGGGCCTTGCCCTGAGGAGATCAGCACAGCCAGAGCAGGATGGCCACCAGGTGCTGCGTGCAGGATGGATGCACTGGACCCAGGACTGGAGGGAAGCCCCAGTTGTTAACTCCTGGCAGCTGATCCTGG
The DNA here is from genome assembly GCA_013398125.1 of Aegotheles bennettii. Taxonomy (NCBI): domain Eukaryota; kingdom Metazoa; phylum Chordata; class Aves; order Caprimulgiformes; family Aegothelidae; genus Aegotheles; species Aegotheles bennettii. The sequence continues at coordinate 519,983 of VZRW01010204.1, read as the reverse complement.
CACCCTGTGGGCTCAGCAGGATGGGCACAGGGCAGCAGGGAGGCAAACAAGAGGATAGCAAACACCCCCCAGGAGGGTCCTCTCCAGATCAGCTCACGGCAAAGCAGGAGGTGAAGCAGTGACATAACGGGGCAGAACAGCAGCGGAGACCCTACAAGGGTTTGTGCTGGTTTGTGCTCACACTCCCCCAGCTGCACCTGCACTCCTAAGCCCAGGCAGGGTCCTGAGACACACCTCCCTCTCCCGAATCATCCACTGTTGCTCACCAACACCACTCCCAACGCTGTCTCCCAATGCCTGGCTCCACCAGGGGCAGCACCCTGCTCTCCCTGCTCAGCACAGCCCTTCTCCGATGGCACAAATCCCACAGCAGGCCGGGCTGAGCCTACCTGTGGAGTATTTCAGCTGGACCTGCCCCTGGATGATCTCCACTGCCAGGAAGTCGTGCCTCTCGTTCAGGCGCCCGTTGTAGAGCAGGAGGCCGCTGGGCTCCACCGTGCTGAACCTGGGGCAAGGGAGGAGGTGGGAGGGCAGGATGTGCACCAGGAGCACACAGACATCCCCGCTCTCCTGTGGCACGCACCAGCATCCCGGCATGGGGACAGGGGGGGACCCAGGCCTGGCCCTGGGTGCCAGGCCAGTTGGGAGGGGCTGGAAGCTTGGCCCAGCAGTGCTTTGGGAGCATGAGGGCCTGGCATGGAGGTGGAGAGTTGGTGGCAGAAAGGGCAGAGGCACCAAAGGAAGGGACAAGCTGATGCCAGGGGAGACACACCAGTGCAGACCCAGAGCCCTCTGGCAAGGCAAAGCTGGTAATGCAGGGTCTGGAGAGCATCAGCAAGTCCCTGGACAGGGCCAGGGTGCGTAAGAGCCATCAGAGCAGGGCCAGGTGAACCAGCGGGTGCTGGTGTCCAGCGGAGGAAGGAGAGGACTCACGAGAGGGAGAGGGTGAGGTGGAAGCGCTGGCGCAGGCCCCGGAACATGACGAAGGATCGCGGTGGGAAGGAGCGCGTGGACACCTCGCAGAGGGGCGTCTCGAAGCCACCTGCCGGGCACTGGCAGCGGAAGCCCCCGTCAGCTCCATTGGTGCAGGTGCCCCCGTTGCGGCACACGCCGGGCACGCAGCGTCCTGAGCGGCTGTCCACCTCACAGTTCTCACCTGGTGGGAGCAAGACGAGAGGCTTGGGACATATCCTGGCTCGGGGGGCATGCACGCACTGGCCACCCATCTACTCCTTGGCCCAGGAGAGCAGATCTCAGCCTGGGTTTGGGGCAGGAGTCTGTGGGGCGGCTGGGGGCAGGTGAAGGATGCGACACCCCATTTGTCACCCAGGTGTTCCCCCACACCAACCAGCACACCACCTACCACCACCAGCCCTGCAGCCTGAGCCCCTGGGCTGGATGGGATGCCAGCTCCAGCTGAAGGGGCAAGTTTGGAACCAGGATGGCATGGGAATGGGACAGGAGGGGACTGGCCACAGCTGGGCTGTGCAGTGCTAAGGATGGAGAGGCAAGGACAAGCCAGGGAAGTCCTGGCAATGCTGAGAGTGCCTCCTTGGGCACCACCACCACACAGGCCTGGGACAGGCATCGCAGTCCTGGCTATGGGGTATGGGGACAGCCCAGTGTCACCAAGTTCCCATGCCAATAGCTATTAAAGTCTCACTCACAGCACCAGGAGCCTCCTAACCCTGCGTGAAGGCTCTGACGCAGGAGCAAAAGCCAAGTGGAAACCAGCTAGAGGTGGGACACCAAACACGGCTGCACCTTGCTGGCATGGGCAGCAGGAATGCCCCACACCCGCTCAGCAGTGCCACGCAGGGCTCTGCCCACCCCCTCTGCCCACCCTGTCCCCTCAGCACGCAGGAACTGCTCAGCTGCAGTCCTACGCCCCAGGCCCTGCTCCCATTAACCTGCTCTGTGGCACTCCAGGAGGATGAGCAGACAGCTCCAAGTGACAGGGAAATGAGCTCATTAACCCTTCTGCTAATGGCTGTTCACGCTTCAAATGCCAGGGGTTAATTACCACTGACTCTGCTCTTCTCACCAGGAGCCACCAACGGGACAGTGGCTCCAAGGCAGCCATCTGCTGCTGCGCTCCCTCTTGGCAGGGAGGGCAAGGCAGGGGCTTCCTCCCTGGTAGTCACAGGCCACCTTCCCTCACCCCCAGGTTGCCAGTGGCCAGGCATGGGTCTCCACAGCCTGTTGGGGACTTTTGGCAAGAAGACACTGGCTGGCCCAGGGATTCTCCCCATGGCTAGGACCAGACCTGCGTGGACTAGATGCCAGCGGGGCAGCTAGGCCCAACCTCTCCTTCTGTTTTGGGTGGTCAGCATCTCACACACCACACGTGGGGCCAGCATGGGATTCACACCTCTGCCAGACCAGCAGAAGACTGGCACAGACTGAAACCAGCAGCTCTGATGGTCCCAGACCACATCACCCCACTGGCATAAGACAGGGCCGAGGAGCCTCCTGTGCCTCAGCTTAGCACAGTCCAGCTTGGTCCTCCTGCTCTGTGAAAAAGGCTGGGAGGTGGTGGCCAGGGTCCCAAGGAGCCCTCCATGTCACCTCTCTACAAGACAGATTTCTATGGCAACCTCAGCCCTGTACATCCAGCACCATGGAAACACGGAGAGCCGGGAGCAGAGCTGGACCTCTGTGCAGAGAGGGGCTCTGACACCCACTGCCCTGCTGGGAAGAGCACCCTGCCATGGTGACAGCAACACCAAAGGACCTGATCCCCCATCCCCCTGCAGCCCCCAGCCCCGGGCACTCACCGCTGAAGTGCTGGTGGCAAACACACGTGTACCCCCCCTCCTTGCGGGTGCAGATCCCACCGTTCAGGCAGGGGTTGGAGTAGCAGAGGTTGATCTCTGTTTCACAGTAGTCCCCGGTGAAGCCCTGTGGGCAGCGGCACCGCAGGCCGGTGATGGGGTGGATGGGCCGAAAGAGGGTGGAGGGGGAGGCAATGAAGGGGGCTGAGCTGTCGAACTTGAGAACGGAGATGCACTTCATGTAGTTCTGGCAGGGCTCCCGCAGGCAGACATTGTCATCAAAGGGCAACACCTCCAGCATGGAGGCACCGGTCAGTGCCATGCGCTTCATGTACAGCTGCTCCTGCAGCTCCTCCGAGCTGAAGTAGCGCCCGCCCCGTGGTGCCAGGGCCGAGAAGCTGACGTTGAGCACCGTGCCACCCACGTCTGTGTCGTTCTGGATGTTGAAGATGAAGATGTCCTCCTTGGGCGTCGCAAGGACAGTGGCCACTCCTTCCAGGAAGGTGGACAGCAGTGGGGAGAGGAAGCGCTCCTGCCACATGTTCTCCAGCCGCACCGTGATGCTGTTGGCCAACATGTCCTCCGTGATGATGATCACCCGCAAGACGCACTGGGCCGTCACACTGTGGATCCCATCTGTGGGAGGGAACAGGGACACACTGCAGGTCTTTGCCTGATGTTTGGAGGGTCTTGTCCCTCTCACCCCGGGGTGGAGCCCAACACCCAGGTCCTCAAAAGGCCCAAGTCCTTGGCTAAGGAGTCTTGGAGCCACAGTCGTGGGGGCTAGCAAGATGCCACCCAGGCCAGATGGGAAGCAGGCGGTGTGGATGCACCTTCTCCCTCCATCAGGCTCTCCACTAAGATAATTCTCAGGTTTCCTCCCTGCCCTGGATCTCAGCAGCATACTGAGATCTCAGGAACAAGGATGCTGGTGAGAAGTGGGCAGAAGGAAGTCCCAGCAGGAGGTTGGGCAAACACAGGGGCCGATGCCAGGGCCCGGGGTGTTTGGCTTCCCTGCTGTGCCCTCTCTGCCTCCTGTCTTTCCCTGCAGTCTCCTCCTGTCATTTCCTTCCTCTCTTCTCCAAGGTCTCCAAGGCTTTTGTGCCAGTCTCCCTGCTTCCCCCCATCTCACCATCTGCTCCACATCTCTTCCTCCCTTGGCCCATCTCTGGTTTGTTTAATTCTCTTTAATGTTTATTTTCCTTGGAAACCAACTCCCTCCCCTTTGGACCCTGCAGCACAGGAGTTGCCTCCCAGGCAGGAACACAGGAGCGTGCACGCACGCTCGGAGCGCATCAGGGTGCCCACCTGCTCTCTCCTGGGACCTGGGCTGCCGGCAGCATCTCAGCCCCATGTCAGGCACACTGAGCAGCTCAGCCCAGACAGGCAATGGCACAGGTCCCACCACAGCACCCACCCCAGCAGCGATGCTAGTTGGGGTCCCCTCACCCCACCTACCCAGCTACCAGAAACCAAACAAACCCCACTGCCTTGAAAGGTCACACTGGCCAAGACGGGAGCTGGACAGACGGACAGATGTGACCACATTCCTAATTCCTCCAGGAAACCCTGCTGTGAGCACGGGCAGGCACACAGCACCCCTCCCAGTGGGACGCAGACTGTACCTGCCCCAGCTGGAGACCTGCCAGGCAGCAAGCACTGCACCTCGCTCAGACAAAGCCCTCACTGGTCCCTTCCAGAGCACAAGTGCCCCAGCCCATTCCCTGGCCTCGCCACTTCACACTGCCCAAATGCAACCTGTCCAGCCCTTGGCTGGGGCTGTTGCTCTTCCCCCTCTCTGCCCAGGCAGAAGTCTGGGCCGTAGTTCTGTTTTTCAGTCATTAACTCTCCTTTCCACATGACCCCAGTCAGCAGCTTTGCCAGGAGAAACCCCAGAAAACAGCATCACCACCAGACACTGCTAATGTCCCCCTGCTCAGGCCACCACACGCACCTTTGCAAGTACTTTGGCCAGGTCACCCAGAGAGGACAAGTCTGTCTGCTGCTCCAGCACACCTCCTCTCTCCCAGTTCCCCTCCTTCAGGACCCTTTGCCCCAGCACAAGCTCCAGCAGGCAAAGCTGGCCTTCAGCATGGCAAGGCGAGGGCTGTGCCAACCTCTGTGGCTCCAGAAACACCTGATGAGCCTCATCAAGAGCCTCGGTGCTCCTGGTGAAATGGGGTGACCTGTATTCCAGACCATTGCCAGCACCCCAATGCTAATGCCCCATGGGCATCAGCAGCACGTGGTTGTCACCTGCTGTTCCCATCTCCCACCCCACATGCACCAGAGAGCTCCAAACCTCCACGTTTCCTCAGAGGTTCGGCTCTCTATCATTGCCCTGAGACAACATTTACCTCTGCACATGCTGATGGTGACTCCCAGGACTAACCCTGGGTACCAAGCCTTGCTGCAACACCCCCTACATGTGACCAGTGATGGACAGACACAAGCCTTCCCCTGGGGACACTGTTCAGCTGCAGGCAAGGCCATCCAGATGACGGGCAAGTTCTCTGGGATGCTTCCCTCTCCCTACTGCCACGCTGACCGCCAGCAGCTCTGTAGAGACGGCCTCATGCAGCCTCTCCTGGGCATCTGTATCAGGTTCAACACTCTGGGCCCCAACTCAAACGCTGCCGTGGGAGATGGGCTTGTGAAGGGGTAGGCAGGAGGGTGAGTCTTGCTTCAGGGAAGAGCAGCTAAAGCAAAGAGGGCAGGAGGGCAGCCCCACTTTGCCTCAGCCTGGCAAACCCAGACAGACCTTGCTCAGCACTGCTTCATCTCCTGCAGCCCAGTGCAAGGTGGCACAAGGGGCAGCAGGCTTCCTGGCACCCTGCTGAGGACCAGGGGTGTCAACGCCAGCCCCTCGGCCCCCAGCTCCAAGCCTCACGTGCAAAGCTGTCTTCACCGTTCCTCTCCTCCCGTGGCGCCACAAAGCCTTTTGATGTCCCTCAGCCCCATTTGAAGTTCACAGTGCAGGAGGATTTAAAGATTGAAATGTCTCTTTCCCCCCCCCCTCCCTTCTCCTCTTCAGAAGGTGAGAGCTTTCTGGCAACCCTGCAAATTCCCACGTGAGCAACAGCCTACACACCGGGGCTGCTGCTCTGGAGATAAGGCTCGGGCGGGCTGGGGGAGCAGTGGTGCCAGCACCATCACCCAGGAGCTAATCTGCTGGAGGAAGGGGGGCTGCTTCACTCTGCAATCAAACTGCTCCCACCCCACATGTAAGCACGGTGAGCAACCACCCCTCTGTGTGACATCCTGATGGCTCTGACACGGAGGGCAGCAAGAGCAGCAGTTACCAAACAGCTCAGTCCAGCACCCGGCTGGACGTGCCAGAGGATTTAGACCTGCTGGGACTGTCACCTGCATCCCCTGAGGCACCTTCTCTCTGCAAGAGGCTCTGGAGCTGCAGAGAGCACCCAGCCCTGGGGAGGCAGGAGCAAGGGGACAGCCACAAGCCTGGCTCAGCCACACGTGGTATAAGATGCTCCCCAAGCCACCAGCAGCCTGGCAACCATCCCCGAGGGACCACCTGGTAAGGCAGCACCCTGGGGTGCCACCACTTTGACACCAGCTCCCTTCTCAGCAGGAAGCTGTGCCCTGGCCTCTCTGTCCCCTCCTCACAGTTGATCTCTCCACCTGAGGCAGGCACGAGCTGGGTTCCAGCCCAGCTGTCCCCACCCTCCCCTCTCCAGCTCACAGGGGGTCAGGGGACAGCTCTCGCTCCTCCGAGGGCCGCTCGGTGCCCAGCAATCGGCAGGCAGACATTTGCCTGATTGATGGCTGTGATGAGGCCTCGGCTGATGCTGAGTCCTGGGGCAGGCTGGAGGCCAGCAATGCATCCCAGGAGCAAGGCCGTGGCCAGGGAAGAAGGCAGGCTGCAGGGTGCCAGACATCTTTGGCATTGCCCAGCCCACAGCAGGAAAGCCCAAGTGCCCCCTTCCCAGATCCCCACAGCAGTGCAGGGCCAGCCCTGGCCCCACAGCCCTCCCCAGTAAGGTCCCCACAACAAACGGTCCCACCCCAGCATCACAGCCAGGGCTGCCTTCCCCCAGCTCTGTGCAAGGGAAGCAGATGGTTAAGAGAATGACCCACTGCAAAGGGGGGTGAAAAAAAAAAACCTGGCTGAAGGCACTGACCCCCCTGGGAAGCATTTTAATCACGGATGCTCAGCCTTTCTGATTAAATCCTGTGGCTGGAGAGCTGGTGCCTGGTGAATATTCATGCAGCAGAGCAAGGAGCCCTGGAAACACACCTCCAGGGGAAGGAGCAGGGAGAAGGGACAGAGGGGCTCTAACCCCTGTGCTGGACAGCACCAGGTCACCATGTCTGCACTTCCAAGACTGACAATTACCAGCTTCAAAGGCAGTGAAGCTACAGAAAGATCTCTGTGGGCAGCAGACTTCTCCTGGGAGGGCTGTGCTGTCAGCCAGGGAATGGAGCTCCAGGCCTGTGCTGGAAATTCCGCGGGGGTAGCAGAGCTGTCAACTGCTTCCCCATGCAGGCTGCACCTCAGACCCCCTGTGCTGCTAGAGCCTCTCCCATCACTGAGGAGCACCCCAGCCCTAGGCATGGGCTCCAGTCAACGCTCCCACCCCAAGAGCCTTGGAGTCACTGGCGGGGGCTCCCCTTGTCTACAGCAAACATTTTGGCCTTCAACCTCCTGTGGAGCTCCAGGGGTGGGCAACAAGGCAGCTCAGCTCAAACAGCCTCCCTGACCCAGGAGGGGGATGCACCCCTGTCCTTCACTCAGCAGGACCAGGACCCCAAAAATGGGTTCCAGTGCATCACTGCCTGTCCTCTTCCAAGTAGCAGAGCCAGCACTGGAGAAGGCAAAAGCCAACACTCTGCAACACCCTGAGCAGCCACCCCAGAGATGGCGAGGGTGCTGGGGGACAGACTGGGCACCGTTCACATCTGCAGCTGGGGCACAGTGAAGTGCCTTCAAGATGGAGAAGCCAGCAAAGGAGGAGACAGGTATGGGTAAGGTGAACGTTCCTCAGCACTTCTGAAGGGCTTTGGCAGACCTCTCAAGATTTTGATGCTCCTTTGACAAATTAAGAGATCTTGGAAGTAAATGAGACTCCCCTCACACAGCAGAGTGTGAATGCCACTCTCTGGCAACTCTAAAGACAGGGACTAAAATACAATAACCAAGACGACTCCAAAATCATCCCCTAACCAGGAATGGAAATCCTTAAGTCTCCCACTCATTTTGTGGTGAACACCTCCAGCTGTGGTGGAACTAACAGCAGAGAAGACTCCTGAGGTTGGACTCCTCAAGAGAGGAAAGGCATTCAAGTTGTGAAAGGCCAGGGCAGTCCTAGTTCCCTTCCCCATCTTGAAAAGATGGCTCTGATGTGTTCAGACACAGGAGTGAAGACAAAAGTGCTCTTGGGGGGGGGTCTTCCCTGCCAGGCTGGGATTTTAGGTGAGACATCTTAGACAAACAGGTCCCCTCACCAGAGCAAGCTCCTGGGCTGCAGACTGAGGAGATCTCTACACAGAGAGCTCAAGGGGAACAGGGGCAACGCAGCAGCCATGACTGAGCCTCCACGCTTGTCACCAGCCCAGCAGCACAGCCCAGTGAAACCACTCTGGAATGGTTTAAAGTCACCATGATGTCAGTCTCCTGCAATGCTCTGATCTCACATAGTGCTGCTGGCTGCAGACACAGCCCCACCACCCCACTGTCCTACACCCCCAGTGGCCAAAAGCCACTTTCAGCAGCCATAGGTGCCCACACATCAGCCAAGAGCTGAAGTCAGTTTCGAGGCTTCCAGTCTCCCTGACAAGGCACTGGTTTGAGATGGCCCAAGTCTTCCCTGCCTCCTACAAGGTGCTGAGCTGAGAACACACAGCTCACAGGCAGGCAGAAGGGCCCCTTGCCCTGCGATTTAGGGGGATCCAGCCCCCCCTCAAAGGGACCATAAAGCTCACAGGCAGGCAGGGAAGCTGTCCCCTTCTCTGATGCTGACCCCGGGGCACCCACCTAGGCGCTATTGTTGCTTTCCTGCAGGAGGAAGATGCTCCAGCGCGGAGCTGCGCCCAGGCAAACAATGCAGCCAGATCTGAACGTCCTGGCCGCCTGCTCTGCAACCCCCCCACTCCCCACACACAGCAGCAGCACAGGGCTGATGGGGCTGCCAGCTGGGCAGGGGGCTTCAAACAATAAAGAAGGCAAAACCAAACCAGACCTCCACCTCCACAGCTAATATCAAAGCCAACAAAAGGTCCATTTTCCAATGTGTTGCTTCCCCTCCTCAGTACAGCTCTTCCCCTTCCATTTCCTCCCCTCCTTCCTCAGCACACCTCTCCCAGTCTCCCTTCCCACTGGAAGGTGACGACACTGACTTCCAGGCCCCCTCGCTGGGAGGCAGCTCCACACAGGACTTGGGGATGTGATTGTCTCCTGCCTTTGTGCAGGGTTAAGTGTGTGAGGAGGCAGGGCTTGCATAAACACACTCAGGCAGAAGCTGGAAAGGTCAAAACTATCCCCCCCATCTCCAGCGATGGCCATGTGTGCACCTGCACCACTTCTCCCCAGCTCTGTGGTCACAATTAACCCCCAGAGAGCCCCAGTCCATCGATGGGCTGGTGCAGGATTGCCTTGAACAGGTCTCCTCTCAAAGCCCTCGCTCCATCTGTTGAAATAAATCCTCTGAATAAGCCAGCTAGAGAGATGGAGAAGGTAAAAGGGAGGTCAGCGGGTAGCTGAGGGTCAGAGGAGCACCACGATTTAACACACAGCTCCCCAGGCACTCTTGGTAATTCGGCGCTTGGCCCCTCCAAAGAGGGTTCCTGGCCTCCACCGGCAGAGCCGCTCGGTGCAGTGATGGACGGACGCCTCCATTTCAGATCATGCATCCGCAAGCAAGGAAAGGCTCCCGGTGCAGGCAAAGCTCAGGAGCTCCAGGTCCAAACCCTGCTTGCTCACCAACAAGCCCCCTTGCCCTGCCCTCAGCCTGGTCCCAACACTCCCAAAGCTACCCTAGCAGCTACCGTGAGCACCTGCATTTGGATACTCCAGCAACACACACAATGCGAGAGTTTCACGCGCGGTGCTCTGAGGTTTGTCACACTGTCCCCTGCAACACTGAGCCTGGGGGTACCAGGTTTTAGAAGCCGCACCAGAAAGCACAGGTGTTGGTAGGTGCCACAGCCGGGATCCCGACTGAACCGTTCGCTGCTGGCGGGCAGGTATTTTTGAGCAGGCTCCCTCCACACTGAGCTCAATCCCTCCCTTCTGAGCACAGCCAGGGAAGTGCTCGGTCCCAGCAGGGAGAAGAGCCACCAGGCTTGGGAGCGAGCCCTGGGGCTGGTGGTTTGGCCACCCTAGGAACCAGCTGCTGGCCCAGCCAGAGCCCTATGGCACCCATCACAGCCTCATTGGTGACAGCACCTCCAAAGGTGTCTCGCTAGCAGCTACGAGCCACCCTCACAGCTGAGTAACAGTGCTTTGTTCTTGCAGCCACCTCCGGCCATGGCCCCCTCACAACGCGCTCCCCCGCAGCGTGTCCCCACTGCCACTCTGCCCAGCCCCATCAGCAATGCCCGATTTGAAGTGACTCCCAATCCAAAACTCCTTGCCAGACCCAGCCCACCTCCCCTGATGCAGAGCAGGCTGCTCAAGGGGGACCACACAGTACCCCCCAGAGGTACTGCACTAAAGGCTTGGCGATTTTCACACCCTACCTGTGACAGTCACAAGCATGGAGGCCACGAGCGGCCGGTTGTTGTCCAGCTTACGGCTCAGCCTCAGCTCCCCGCTTGATTGATTTACAATCAACAAGTGCAGTTCATTTCCCCGCTCAAAGGTGTAGAAGAGGCGGTCAGACACATCTGGGTCATAAGCTGGGACCTTCCCTATGACTCCAGAGGGGAAGGTGTTGGACTTATTGGACACATAGTTATTGAACAGGATTTGGAAGTTCTTGAGAACGGGGCTGTTGTCATTCTGGTCAATGAGTTTGATGTGGACTGTGGCTCTGCTGACCAGAGGGGCAGAGGTGGCCTGCACTACAATCACATACTCAGGTTTTGTCTCATAATCCAGGTCTATCAAGGCCGTGAGTTCCCCAGAAAAGATGTCCATCTGGAATATCTCAGGGATGTTGCCTTCCACAATTTGGTACATGATCTGGGCATTGGGTCCCTCATCTGGGTCAATGGCCGTGATTTGCGCCACAACAGAGCCTACGATGCTGTTCTCCTTTACCAAGACCTCAAACTCTTCAGCAGGAAAGACAGGGGCATTGTCATTCACATCCTGAATGGTAACCTGGATATGGACAGGAGTTCGCTGAGAAGGGATGCCCCTGTCCACAGCGTACGCAGTCAGCTCGTAGACGGGAACGTTCTCCCGGTCCAGCCTGCGGACAGTACGAATGATCCCCGAGGTGGGCTCTATGGTGAAGTCTCCATCCCCATCCTCCCCATTCTGGAAGGTGTACTGCACTCGCCCGTTGGTATGGGCATCCCGGTCAGTGGCAGAGATCTGGAGCACACTGGTGAAGGGAGGTGCATCCTCAGAGATCATGCCCTGGTAATGAGGGTTGACGAACTGGGGAGCATTGTCATTAACATCATTCACCATGATTTCAACATAGGTGGTGTCTGCTTTCTGGGGGATGCCGTTGTCCTTGGCAGTGATAGCCAAGGTGTAGGTGACCTGGTCCTCATAGTCCAGTTCTGCCTGGAGAGTGATGGCCCCAGAGTCTGGATCGATGCGAAACTGAGGGACGTTGTCTTCTAGGTAGTACGTGATGTGGGCATTTTCCCCTACATCATCGTCCGTGGCACTGATGACCACCACAGTGCTGCCCACAGGCCGGTCCTCGTTGATGCTCACAGAGTAGTGGGCACTCTGAAACACAGGCCGGTGCGTGTTGGCATCGGTAATGTTGATGTGAACGTGGCAGTTGTCACGCAGGGTGCGGTCGGAGGCTGTCACGGTGAGCACATAACGCCTCTCCTGCTTGTAGTCCAGGGGCAGAGACAGAGTGATGAGCCCCAGCCCGCCTTGTGTGCTGATGGAGAAGCGGTTCCGCGTGTTGCCTCCCGTGATCTGGTAGGTGATGGCACTGTTCACATCCCGGTCGATGGCTGTGACGCTGAGGACGCTGGTCCCCACGGCCGCGTCCTCGTTCAGGCGAATGAAGTACTCCTTCTGGGTGAACTCGGGGCGGTTGTCATTGACATCCATGATAGTGATGGTGACACTGGCGGAGGCAGATAAAGATGGAGAGCCGTGGTCCCGAGCCTCTACCCCAAAAAAATAGTGCTCAACCGACTCCCGGTCCAAGGGCCCACTGACAGTGATCCACCCCGTGGCACTGTTCACCACAAAGGGCGTGTCGGCCGAGACCCCCATCAGTTTGTATTCCAGGCGCGAGTTCTCACCATAGTCCGCATCCACGGCCTGGATGTGGATGACAGAGTGGCCAAGGGGAGCGTTCTCCAGGACGGAGATTTGGAAAGGGGTGCTGACAAAGATGGGGGCATGGTCGTTGATGTCCACCACCTGAATGCTGGCCATGCCGGTGTTGTTAGAGAGGGGAGGGCGTCCCGCATCCTGAGCCCGGATCCTCAGGGCGTACTCCCGCTCCACCTCGAAATCCAGTGGGGCCACCACCTGTATCTCCCCGGTGACACTGTCAATGGAGAACTGGCCCCGGCTGTTCCCGCTGATGATGTTGTAGTGGACCAGCGCGTTGTTGTCCTTGTCCAGGTCCGTGGCAGTAACACGCAGGATCTCGGTGTGGGGCCGTATGTCCTCCCTCACCTGGACAATGTAGCGCTTCTCGCTGAACTGAGGGGTGTTGTCATTCTCATCAAGGACCGTGATGTAGACCTTGACCGTGGCAGAGCGGGGCCCCGGCTCCCTTCCCTGGTCATTGGCCTCCACCACCAGGGAGTACCTCTCCATCTTCTCCCTGTCCACCGGCCCGCTGGTGGTGATGAGGCCGGAGCGGGGGTCGATCTCGAAGACAGCGTGCGCGGCTCGCTCGTTGACGAAGCGGTAGCGGATGTTGGCGTTGGGCGGGGAGTCGACGTCGGTGGCCCGCAGCTGCAGGATGGGGTAGCCCTCCTCCACGTTCTCCCGGATGGTCTCCCGGTACTCGCCCTGCTCGAAGACGGGGTCGTGGTCGTTGCGGTCGGCCACGGTGATGGCCACCATGGTGGTGGCGGAGAGCCGTGGGGCGCCGTGGTCGACGGCCGTCACGCGGAAGTAGTGGAGCTCCATGCTCTCACGATCCAGGGGCTGCGTGGTGGTGATGAGCCCGGCCCGCGGGTCGATGGCGAAGAGCTCCCGCGAGCGGCTGTTGACCAGCGCGTCCATGGAGTACACCAGCCGCCCCGCCTCGCCCCCGTCGGGGTCCTGCGCCGCCACCGCCACCACC
>VZRW01010204.1:450927-506171 GCA_013398125.1 Aegotheles bennettii | reverse complement strand
GCCCGCCCCGCTCCGCCATCTTGAGGGCGGGCGGGAGCCAGGAGGGGACCGGCAGGGCTGCTCCTCAGCCCTGAGCCCGGGTCCGGTTAGGGCGTAATGGGCACCGTGCTAGGGACGTGTCCCGGCTGCTCCAAGCCCGATCCAACCTGGCCTTGAACACTGCCAGGGAGGGGCAGCCACAGCTTCTCTGGGCACCCTGGGCCAGGCTCTCACCACCCTCACAGCAAAGAATTTCTTCCTCATATCTAATCTCAGTCTCCCCTCTGTCAGTCTGAACCCGTTCCCTCTCGTCCCATCACTCCCTGCCTTTGGCACCAGTCCCTCTCCAGCTTTCCTGGAGGCCCTTCAGGCACTGGAAGGTGCTCTAAGGTTTCCCTGGAGCCTTCTCCAGGCCGAACACCCCCAACTCTCTCAGCCTGTCCCCAGAGCAGAGCTGCTCCAGACCTTGGAGCATCTCCTTGGCCTCCTCTGGACTTGCTCCAACAGCTCCATGTCCTTCATGTACTGGGGACCCCAGAACTGGACCCAGCAGTGCAGGTGGTGTCCCACAAGAGCAGAGCAGAGGTGGAGAATCCCCTCCCTTGCCCTGCTGCTCATGCTGGTTTTGATGCAGCTCAGGATCCCAGTGGCTTTCCAGGCTGCCAGCACACGCTGCCAGCTCATGTTGAGCTTCTCATCAACCAACACTCCCAAGTCCTGCTCCTTGGGGCTGTCCTCAGTCCATTCTTCACCCAGCCTGTTTAGCTGGCCTGCTTCTGTGCCCCAATGCAGACCCTTGCCACCCCCACCCACCAGGTGAGAGTTCCACACTTGGGAGAACGTCACAGGTTTTTCTTCCAGCATACATGAAAAAACCCCCACATTTTTCCAAGGAAAATTCTGTTTGGGGCCCTTGCATCAGGATGGTTCGTTAGCGCATCAGCTTTGCAACTTAGCTGTTGGTTTGATCTCAACAACTCCTGTTGCAGCCTAATCCACTGACGCCTGTAGTAGGCTTAGGAGTAACAGGGGGTTACGTCCTCATTAGCACGCTGTGGCGGCGGAGCCTCCTCGGCCAAGCCCTGCTGAAGAAGAGGGGAGCCCGAGGCGTGGTGGCTGGGGAAGAAAGAGCAGTGTCAGGGAGGAAAATAAATGTGGGATAGAGTGGGAATTTAGGATGGGGTAGGGAAGGGCAGGGAGCACACAGGACACACAGTGCCTCCATGCACATCCCAGCTCCAAGGGGGCTGGAAGAGCCCCCCATGCCGCTGTGCTGGATGGGCTGCGGCTCAGGGTGGCGAGCAGGGGGGACCCCTGTGCTAACACCTCAGCCAGGCTGGGCACCACCGGCACCCCTCGTGCAGCCCCTGTGTAGCTCCCAAAATGATGTGTGAGTTAACAGCAGGATGGACTCACACCAGGGCTACTCCTTGATCCCAGCACCGCAGAAGCCACAGGCACTTTCCGACACTCCCGGGGAGCCAAACATGCTCCCAACCCCCAGGAATCCTGACAGGGCTGTGCAAGGTCCCACAGTCCCTTGGCAGAAATCCAAGTGGATGCTGTGGCACCCTGTTTTGGCCAGCACAGGCCATCAGTGCAGCAAGGGGGAGGTCAGAGATGTGTTGACCCCTGGGCACAGGAGATCTGGGGACCTTGAGGGGGTCCAGCCACCACTGCCATGGTGGTGGCCTCTGCAGCAGCAGCAGACCGGGCTGTGGCATTCCATGTGCTGTTGCCACAGTGCTGAATCCTGGTGCCACCAGCGCTTTCCCTCTGGCCGATGCCCTGTGTTCCTGTGCTCCCCCACCAACCATGATCACCCCGGCTCTCATTCAGCTTCAGTTCCACCAATGGTGACAGATGGTCCCGTATCAATTATCATTCATGTAAATAAAGGGGTGGGAAGAGCACATGCTGCCCGCTGATTTGGGGTTTGACTGCAAGCAGGTTCCCACTCCCAGGATGGAAACTAAGCGAACACAAAACAGGGTCTGCAACACATCCAACAGGTCCCCAAACCACCTTGCACCATCCTCATGGCTGGTAGCTCTCTGTGAGGGGCTGGTGCCTCCCTTCCACCACCATCACCCACGCAGCAGCCAAGGCTTGGCCACCACCTGAGCAGCAGCAGGGTGGGCAGGGCAGGTCCTTGCCCTGGTGCCTGGGCTGAGCACACCTTTCAGGACCTCCATGGAAAATACCAAGCAGGCCCCAAAGCCGTGGCTAGCGGGGCTCAGCGCGTGCTGGAGAGAAGCTCCTGTGGTGCTTACACGATGCCAAAGGCTGACACCTGGTGGGTGTGGATTTCCAAGCCTCCAGAGAAGCTGGCCTGTTAATTTATAAATCCTGTAGGATTCCTGAACATCAGTAATCTGCTACGATTACCTCCTCAGCCACCACAACACACCTCTGGCTTGGCTGGTCCAGCACCAGTGCCGAAAGGGCTATGGCAGTGCCCTGGGGGGGGATTTGCCGGCCTCATGTGAGCCCCCACTGCAGCGTACATTGCCCGTCCTCAGATGGGGATTTGCCACCAGGAAACCCAATCAGGAGAGAGGCAATGCTTTTAAAAAATTATAAAGGCTTTCAAGTTTATTTGTTCTAATTACCCAGCTGACAGCTCAGGGTAGGAGGAGAAAATCATCGGGGTATTTCTGCCACAAAACAGCTGTAATCGAATCATTCCAGACAATGAAGCAGAGGTGCAGGTCACAGGCAGCACATGGCCCTGCCCGTGCCAGAACCCCAACACCACAGTAAGAACACAGCGATAGGAAGAGATGCTGCTCCAGCAGCAGCCGATCAGCCAGCGCTAATGGAAACACCAGTGCCTTATCTGCGCCTGTCACCCGCGCGGAGCAGGAGCCGCCGAGCAGGCCCGGGGATAATGGGTTTACACGCTGTGCTTTGATCGCCCGCGATGTGCAAGGGCCTCTCCCGGGCAGCAGGTGCAGCTCACGCCCAGGACCCCCCGCAGCAGGCTGCCCAGCCCCCTCAGCTCCTCCAGCCCTGGCCGCAGTGACAGGACGGTGGTGGTGCAGAAGGTCACGCTCACCACACAGGGACAGCCATGGCTCAGGGATGCTGAAGGGAGCCACCAGCTCTGCCTGCACAGGCCCAGCCTGGCCAGGGCTCCTCTGATGCCCCCCTGAGCAAGCAGCTTGACACACTGCACGGCCACAAGCCCAGGCACCCGGGAGACACTGGCCAGAGAGGCAGGAGCTGGGACACAGTCCCGGCCCCATTCCTGCAGGCAGCTATGCTTGATGCAGCCCCCACGTTTGGGGGGACACAGCCTGCACCTGGCATTTACACCCCATCTCAGCCAGGGCTGCAGCCCGCTGCCCCCCCTGGCCCACAGCCGGGAGCACAGACCCACAGACCCCCTCCATGCTTTACCAGGCACCCGCTGCCCTGCCACCACCCGCACTCCCCGCCACAGACCCCCCTGCCCCGGGCAGGCTGAGGTTTGGGACAGACATCCACAGCAGAAGCGATTCGTTAGCACTGGATGCAGACTGTTACACCCTGGCCAGGCCGGCTTGCTGCCTGGGAGCCAGCTGAGGCTGCGTGTGCCCTGCAGAGAGCAAACTGCTGGGTCCAGCTCTACCAAAGCCTTAATCTGGAGCAGCAATGCTGGGCAGGCCTGTGGTGGTGATGGCTGTGCCCCTTGCAGGGGCTGCTGCCCTCCACCACTCCTCATCTGTCAGCAACGTGGTAGGAAAACACAATACAAGAAGCAGAGTGTGAGAAAACAACTGCATTGCTCCCATTCCAGGGTCAACACCCACTGCTCTGCCTCAGGCAGCAGTAGGCACCTGAGCCACCCCCACCCCTTTGGTCCCCCCACAACAGCAGGGGGCAGGCAGGGACACACTCACAGAAGTCCAGTTTAAGACATTTTTATTTCTCTGCATGTTACACTTAGTGTTTAAGAAAATACAGGATCCCTTTTGACATTCATACATTTTTACAGGGGAAAAATAGGTTTCTCTACGAGGGTAGTTACTAAGCTTGGGCATTCCCAGGCTGACTTCAGCCCCTCTTGGCTGCCAGGCCAATCCCCTCCGTTCCTGAGCATCACTGCCCCAGTGCCCAGAGACCAGGCCTGCAGAGCAGAGCTCACGTCATTGCCTCAAGCTAAAAAAAAAATACAGTGCCCAGTATTTCCAGTTCCACTTTCCAATAGCTCCTACACTGGATACTGCAAAGGAAGAGCTGGGGACAGGGAGTGACCAGATCACACACCCCAGTACCTAAGAGACTCTCGCTAGTGTGTGTGACTGCCTGTAACAGGGGAACGGGTTAGTCCCGTTTGCTAGAAACCTAGAAGAAATATAAATAAGGGTTCCCCACACTCGTGCATAGTCACAAACAGCTACTGGACACCAGGCTCACACTGCCTCCGAACACTGCCACATGGAGAGGGAGGGCAGCAAGGCAGAGCTACTATGAAGCTCAAGGCAAGAAATTCACACGCTTCACGAACAGAGCGCGCCTGCCCACACACAGCCCCTCGCTCGGGGCACTGCTTTCGCTTGGCAGGACACGTCTTTGCACCGTGTCTGGGCCAAAGGTTTCCCAGGGGCAGCGTCACCCATGCGGTCGTTACTTCTAGGCTGCCACGGTGTGCAAGAAATTCAGATTTAAACCTCACTACAGAAAGCAGATTGAAGAAAGCAGCTGCTGAGATAAGACCTCTATGACCCAGGTGGGCTGCTACCCAGAGGCAAAGCTGAGGGCCAGGAGGGAGTGAAAGGCTCACCAGACGAGGCGTTAGACAGCGAGCGAGCTGCCTCCCTTTGGCAGGGCTGCAGCACATTGGCACTAGCAGCAGGAAACAAACAGATGTTACAAAAGCTTCTTCCAAGCACCAGCAGACTCCACTTGGTCACTGCAGGGAGAGAGATGCACATGGAAAAGAAGTGATACTCTAAGGCAAAGGCCTTTTGCTTTGGGACCTGGGGACACCAGCACAGCTAAACACACACACACACCCCCTGCTGCGGCGTCCCTCGCTCTGCCCTTCCTGCTGACACCAGCTGCCAAAATACCTCCCGTCACACTGGCAAACCACGCGCCAGCGCCCACCCTGCTCCCACCTCCCCCCAGCACCAGGCACGGGGGCACCCCCTGCCCTTTCTGCCACTGGTGTCTTCCAAGGGCTGGTGAATGCTGTCCCAACCTTAGGCCTCGCACGGAGGGATGTAAGGTATGAGCTGTACTGGAAGGGAATGGGGAGAAAGTGTGAACAAGAGACATCGTAGATCCAAGTGGTTCAAGCTCCAGTCCAAGCTGAGGGGTGGTTAGCTGGTACCAGGAGAGATTTCTGGGAACTCCTTATAGATCTCCAAAATGATCAGTTTGTCCATCTGGCACTGCTGGCTCTCCTCTTCCTCGCCCAGGATGCGCTGCAGGATGCCCTGCAGGTCGGAGAGGCGGTGCTGGTGCTGCAGATAGGGCGTGGAGCGGATGATGGCGTGCATCAGAGAGAGATACTCCATCCTCAGCTGCCAAGTGGGAGGGGAGACAAAACACAGAGCACAATGAAAGATTTAAAGTGAGATAAACAAGCATGCCAGCCTCCATTACAGCATGAGCACAGGAACAGCTGCTGCACCACCACCAGCCAGGGAGCGACTGCAGAGGCACCTGCTCTTCCTTAAGGCTCATTAGTAGCTATGGAAAACTCTTTTCCCACAGCAACCCAGTGCTGCTCTTCACCCACTCTCAAACATGCACACAGCCCCTGCCTCTTGCAATACCAAACCAGAGAGATCCCTCCTACTTCTGCTACTCACAGAGGGTCCCTGTTCCCAAAGGTTCCCAAAGGACAGAAGGGTGCAGACCACCAGAAGCCTGCAGATCTTTCTTCAAACAAGCCTTTCTACTGCCGTGTGCTGGGCAGGGTAAATCCCTCCATCCTCCTCAGCCCCCAAGGTTGATTGAGAACCCAGAAATGTCATGCCCACCCCAGGACTCCACCCTTGTCTGCACCAGCAGGTCCCACAGAGAAACACCATTGCTTTGGGACTATGCTCCCTCCCCCAGTGCCTCTGGGTTACTGTGAGCACCTTGTCTCCTGGGGAAAGATCAGCAATCTGCCGCACCAGGATGTCTATCAGGACCATCATGTCTGTGTGGTAGAAGATGCTGGCCGTATCCTTGCTCGCAAAGATGTCCTGCAGGAACTTCAGCACTGAGTGTGGTGGCTGAGGCTGATGCTTGAAGATACAAACTGGGTCATCTGGGGGAGGCAGAGACACTGTGCTAAGCCACATTCTCCCTGTTGGCCCCCTCCTCCATCTTCAGTGCACAGCCCTGCATCAGACCTTACAGGCTCTGGAGAGGAGGCTGCCCCTGGCCTTGGCCAGCCACTCCCTGCCCGTGGCTAGCTTGTGTGGTGGCAGACCTTACACACACCCTGTGTGATCAGGATGGCAGCTTTGCAGGGTACCAAGCTGAGACCAAATCATTAGCATTAGCATTACTCATTGTTTACGTTTCACCTACCATCCCAGGTGAGACCTCATTAGCACATTGCCTCTCAGTGCCTCCCCTTTTTGCTCAACAGCTACCACTCATTTTCTCCCTGGTTTATTAAGTCAAATAACCTCTCAGAAAATCCCACCAGAGCCTGTACCAGGAACGAGCTTTTGCCACAGAGACCATGGTAGTACCATCCCAGAAACAAGAAAAGAAGCACCTCCAAGTTTAAATGAGCTGTCACAGCTTGTTCTCTTCCAAAACAAGTGCCTGCAGACCCCAAGAGGGACTCTGGGACACTGCAGCCCCCCCCAGCAGTTGTCAGGAAAGCAGGAAAAAGAGAACCATCTTCATTAGGCTGTGGCCCCCCCTCTTTCTTCCCCCAGCCCCTCACAGTAAGGTGATCCCTGCAGGGAAAGGGCTAAACAAAGGCTTTGGGAGGAGGCCAGACAGAAGAGCACTGAGATGGCGGCTGCCCTCAAGCTGATATAGTGTGGAGACAGTGATTTGCAACCCCAAAGAGAACTAAAGCCAGAGTAATGTGAGCTGCAAGCATCACAGGATGAGTTATTTACCAGCAAATCAACAAAATGAATCTCAGGCAAAGCCCCTGTGCTCCAGCAGGTATTAGAAAGCACAATAGTGGAGTGCAGCACAGGCAGAAATACCTGGCACCACTCTTCCTGTGGAGATCTCCAGCTTTCTAGCAATCTGCTTTGCAAAGTCTCCACACGTACGGTGGATTTCACTCTATCCTGGAGCAGACACACAGCTAACCACTCTGCTGGCAGTTCTGAGGTGGGAAGTTCCACTCTAAGCCTTTTGGAAGGCAAGACCTCCCTTCAGATCTGTCCCCTGGGGCAGGTGATTGCAGCACAGGCTGAGGTCTGTGTGCCAGCACTGATGGAGCCCTGTCTGTCTGAGGACAGAAGTGGCCCAGGACCAGCTTTCCTCCCAGACCAAAGCTTGCCTGCGTTGCAGCCAGCCACACCACGAGATGGGGCTGATCCAACCCAGAAGTACAAGGGGACCAGTTTGTGTGGAAATGGCAACCCACAGGCCCCTTCTCTCTCCCTAGATGCCACCAGCATCACTTTACCCTTTGTGCAGCCCCATCCTCAGCAATGCAGCCCATCACCCTCCCAAACAGCAGGAAGCAGCATGTCCTGCTTGAGCCGATAGCTCCTCAGCTACCTGCATCCCCGGCACGTCCCACCCCTCATCTCCCTAGCTGCCACCACCATCAGCTGCACCCCCTGCCAGGTACATAGCAGTGCCACACACACTCACCTCCCCTGTTCAGCAGCAGCAGCAGCTTCTCTGTGAAAGTCTTGACGTTTGAGTGCTTGCTTATTGTAGTCATGATCACGCTGTGCTCTGGAACTAAGGAAGAAACCTGTTCAGCACATTCCTCTGTCTCCTGAAGACCATGGTAATAAAAATAATAGTGGTAAAGGGCTCCTACTTCACATCAGTGCTCTGGGGAGTTTTGGGGAACCACAGTCTCTCAGGGCTATGAGAAGGTTCTGCCCCACAGAGTGGATAGGCAAGAAGAGGGAAGGTAAAATAAATCTGGGAACAATACATGGAGTACCTGGGACTTGGCGCTGCCTGTGTGCATCTGATTCACATCGGGCTGCAGTCCAGACAGCCAAATAGTGTGAAATACCTTGCAAAAGCTTTATGTTGTGAAACATCATCTCTGTTCTCAACCCTCTGAAGCCAAGGGCTCCACTCTCTGGTATCTTCATACAGTGCCCTGCTGGCATTAATTACCTTCTCATAAGAAGGGACAGCCAGGTCCCAGGAGCATGCCAGAAGGGAAAAGTTCTTATTCCAGTACTCAGCACGGGGCTGTGCTGAAGGAAGGTGCTGAAGACTTACAGGAATTGCCCCCTAGCTGCTTTGGTGTGATTTCTCGTGATTATAACATGTTCACCCTAGCAGACTTTATGTATGCGTGTGAGTGTGCACACAGAAGCATCCGAACAGCATATTGTGGCTATTCCTATGGCACGGGGCTGGCGACCCTACAATATTTCACAGGCTGCAAAGTGCTTTAGGACCCCTCACACTGAAGAGCATCAACACAATATGTTTTTCAGAGAGTTTTTGAACTAATCTTGCAGATATGAGGAATAAAAATTCAATCCACTAATAAGCAACCGAACATCATTTAACATGTTCTTAGCTTCAGAGAACAAGTCACTGCTCTCGGCTACACCCCAGGTGGGCAATAATCCCCCAGAAACACATTGCCTGTCATGCATTATTGCCTAATTACTGCAGCCAGGAATTATACTGGTAACTGTGAGAAGGGGTAACGAATGAAAGCAGCAGAGACCATATTTAATCAGTCGCTGTGCAATCAACTTTCACATGAAATTAAAAACTTTCACATAAATTTTAATGAGGCGCAACTCAAAATAACAGGTAAATTACTGGACACGTCCTTGCTGCTTTATCCTCCCCTCTCTCCATGAAGCCAAGGATAAAGCCATGAAGCAGAACAAGAGGAAATAATTGACTGAAGACAATCAGAGCAACAGGAGATTTTGGGTTAAGAAGTGGCCTCGTAGCAGGACCTGGAACTACTCCCCAGTCTTCCAACAACAGGCTTCAAAGCTCGCAGGCAGCAAGAGGGCAAATGCCCTTCCCCAGGGACCAGACATACTGTCTGTTCTCATGGAGCTCAGCAGGGGAGGGAGGACAGTGCACGAGGGTACTCAGGAGGGAGCACAGCTCAGGCCAACACTGAAGAGCCTGGCCCCAACACACAGACATTGAATGAGCTTCAAGAGGTGCAGCTGGGTAAACAGAAGGTTTGTCAAGACCTACAGAAGACAGAGGACCTTCTTTCTGGACTGGTGCTGAAAAATGCCCACTGAAGCATTTTTCTCTCCCAAATCAGCTGTGCCTGCAAGTTAACCCCACTCATGTTCTGCAAGTGCAGCCCAGAAATTGCTTTGATCCAGGCAGTGTGGAAGTACAGAGAGAAATCTGCTGGGCTTCACAGAGCTGCTGTGCCCCAGAAGGTCAGTTGGTTGGACACCGGCTCTCAGACTGTTTTTTCCTCTAGGGTTTTGCACAATATATTAACACAGTGTATTGCCAGAGACTAGGGGAGTTGGAGGGGTTATCACAGCACCATGAAGTTCCACTGAGATTCCCCCTCCCCATTCTTCATGTCCTCGCTGCCCCAGATCACTGAAATCCTGCCGAGGCAGAGCAGCACCAAACCAACCTGGAATGTGGAGATTGAAGGCCAGAAGGACGTTGACAAATAAGTCAGGCAGCTGGTCGGTGGTGTCTAAGGGCAGCCCGTCCTCAATCACATCCAGCAGGAACTGCACAAACTGAGAGTTGAGATGTTCTGCACAAGGAGAAAGAGGGGCGTTCACAGCATGGTGAAAATAAACCGAGCAACAAGGGACCACGCAAGCCACTCCTCTGTGCTTTTATGCTTAAAAACCATTAGTGGAGTGGCAGTGTCAGCCTCCAGGGAATTAACAACCCTGCAAGCAGACCAGAGAGACCACTGAAGTGTCTTTGAGCAAGAGACAAGTGGCTCAGAGAACCATCCACAGTGCAGGGGAACGCTGAAAACTGGTGCCCCAGTGGCAATTTTTTTGGAGTAAATAAAACATCAATAAAACACCTGCTCTGGCTGTTGTTTCAGCACCACTGCTGCCACTGAAGGCTTCAGGTAGGAAGAGATTTGTATTCTTGACCACTGGTTTAATCCATCTATTTAAAAAAAAGTAATCATTCAGATCATTAGTAATAGCCCATTTTTCAATTTAGCTATTAGGAAAGCTCAGGAGCTCATGCAAATAAGTCCACCTGCAGGAAATAATTGCCAGGGTTACACAGGGAGAGAAAAGCAGGAGGTGTGGAGGCTCATTCCACAGTCTCTACTGCACAGACTTAAATCTTGCATGTGTTTACCAGAGTGTTAAGGTGAAGCTGCTGAGGAGATGCTTATAGCAATCTCTGTGTTTCTAGGAAAACTGAGCCCAGAGTTTCCCAAATATGGGGAACACAACAAGGTGAGGGGAAGAAGCAGGCAGGCAGTGCTTTCTGGCTGAAGGTTGGAATGAAAGGACAAAGGATAAACAGGCAGGTCTGGCACAGTTGCACTTGCCTATTGACTGCAATACCCTTAATCATCTTCGCCTTCCTTAAGAGCTTAAAACACACAGGGCTGCACCGCCTGCTGGAAGGGAGACCGAGAAGAGGCCACATTACGCAGCTGACAGCTTTAGTGGGCGTTCATGGAGCGATCTGGGCTCTCAGCCTCAACAGCAGACAGAACGTCTCTGAGGCAAGTACGAGGTGCACAGTCTCATGCAGGGCAGAGGTAAAACAAAATGCTGCTTAGTCACAGTGATAGGCAAAATGCTCCTCTTCCGCAGCATGGCATCACTCCTCCACTGCTCTAACTCAGGCTTGTGCTGCTCTCTCTGGGAATCTGGCACCTCAGCCCAGTGTTTCAGACCCTACTCTTGCCCTGCTTATGCTGGGCTTTCCCCTAGCTGTCCCTACCTCAGCCACCAGGAAAGGTCCCTTCCATGTGCCTGCTGGCACACCCCAGATGTCCCACCATCACATCTGCTGTCCTACCAAGCTGTGAGCGTAAGCTTCTCTTACCATAGTGATGATATGGCAGGGGCTCCCCCATGGAGAACATCATTGCCAGCACCAGAGCAGAGTAGCACATCTTTTGATGATCTGCAAGATAAAGGTCCTGCCATTAGTTCTTCTGAGGATGCAAAACGCTGTTCCCCAGCTGCAACCGGGAAGTCACACATTTAACACAGACATTTTACACTGATCAGACTGCTCCTCGTTCCTGTATTTACTGAGCTGTAAGGGTGTTTTTCTCCCTGTTTAAGCACACCACACGCCTTCTGTGCCATGCGTTTCCAAAGCAATTTAAAAATAATCACAACAAGAATTCTCAGGTTTTTTTCTCCTCCACTTAAGAGGATCTGGGCAAACTTGATCTGAATAATTAAAAGCCTCCCCTGCACAGTCCCAGGACCCATCCCGTAGTTACGCAATTACTGAACCCAGAACCAGCATCCATCTGGCCACCTTGAAATACCACCTGTTCCAACCAACACCACCCCCGGACAGTCGTGCTGCTTGTTACTGCCCCTGCACTGCTCTACTTTTGCTACCTCAGCTCTGCCTGGAGGTGTAAGAGGTCTCTGGGGAGACCAGATCACTGCTCATGGCTTGGGCTGTGCATCTGCCCATCTCCCAGGCCACTTGTGGCTCCAGCATTAATACAACCCACAGCCTGCTAGTCCCACACATTTTCACTGACAGCAGCTATATGCGAATACTCCAAAGGATCACAGCCAATGCCTTTCCTGAATTTTAATTAATGGATACACCTCAGAGGATATTTGCAGAAGGAAAAAAAAAAGTCATGGAATAGGATCTATGTCATGATAAAATGTAGCTTCTGTCCAGTTCAGTAAGTCCAAAGATAGGAAAAGGAGTTTTATTCTTATAAGTAGGTTACCACACGTACTGGCTAAATAAAGTTCAGCTACACCTGCCAGAAAG
Source organism: Aegotheles bennettii (assembly GCA_013398125.1). Lineage (NCBI taxonomy): Eukaryota > Metazoa > Chordata > Aves > Caprimulgiformes > Aegothelidae > Aegotheles > Aegotheles bennettii. Next base: position 494,126 of record VZRW01010204.1, on the reverse strand, counting down.
AGCCTGGGGGCACTTGTTACAAGAAAACTGAGGGTGTATTTATAAAAAACTGACCAAAACTACTACTCATTAGAGGAGAAAGTCCCTTCAGTGTATGATGCTTCTCCCAACATGCTTCCCTAGACAATATATGCTGGTTCCAGTTCCCCCTCCAACCCTTCAAGACACTTCACTTTCCTAACCACCTGCATCCTGCAGTTTGGTTTTACTGCACAGGCTGACGCCTTCGCTGGCTCTGAAGGCCACCTTCAGAGGCCTTCAAGGACCTTGCTTCCAACCTCTAAAATCCAGGCACTGGGAGCAGACACAACTGTCTACAGCTCAAGTAAAAAGAGCCCGGCAGCCACCTCGCACGTACACCGAGCTGCACCCAGGGAGAAAGTCACCATTACAGAGTGGATTATCCCCGTTTGTTTTATTTGGAACTGTTCTGGCTAATTCTGCCTCGCTGTGGCTTATTATAAGCTCTTCTAACACTGATAGATGCACGGGCCAGCCGCAGCAGAGGGAAGTGGCAGTCCAGAAGCAGCAAGACCCAAGCATCTGGCAGGAGAACTGGCCAGCAGCCAACACGCCTGCACCAGCCCCAGGGCAAAGCGCCTTCTCATCAAAGGCACCCATTTATTCTTATCAGAGCTCCTGCACAGAGCTCCTGCCTTCGCTGCTCTGCAGAAACAAGCCAGGAGGGATCTCACAGAGCTGCTGCAGCCATTTCGACGCTCCCCAGTTGCTCAGTGCTGGCACCAATTGCTCTGGCCCCTGCTATCCGCAGAAGGGATTAGCTATTCCGCAGCGTGTTATGGATCAGCTGCTATCCCCCAATTTCTGGTACTAAAATAAGCTCAAGTCATTCTACGATTCAAGGTCATGTTTTCACACAAGGTACCACTTGGCATTTGCTGGCAGGACATGGAGCAGTAAGCACCAACCAGCATGGCAGGAGGGAACGACTAATGCCATAAAACTTCTCTGAAGGACAGACACATTTGAGTCAAGGATGGTTACCTCCCTGCAGCCCCACTGCAAAGGCCAGAGGGACTGCATGCTGCACAGACGGTACTTGTGCAAGTGCGTGCCATAAGCTTAGCACAAGGAAGGCAGCACAGGCTCAAGACATGGATTTGGGAGGCTCCTCTAACCAAAACAATCCGTCAGCAAAGGAAAAGCAGCTTTTCACCCTTCAGCTGCACTGCCTGTGTATTACAGCAAGGAGGGGAAAACACCTCGAGAGGAAGCGAGGGAGAGAAGGGATGCTGCAGAGCTGCAGGTTGGCAGTTCAGAGGACACAGCAGAGCCACTTTTCACCCACTTCCATTGCAATGCTTTTCAGGCCCCCGAAGCAGAGCTAACACATGCTGGGAGACAGGCCTGCTTCAACCAGAAGTGCTATGGTGGAGAACAGCAAAGGTGATCTCTTAATTCACCTGAATCAGAGCTTGATGTGCCACGAAAGCAAGAGGCCGAGTTAGCTGTGCTACCTGGGACAGTGCAGCCCCTGGGAAAATGCCTTAAACAGTAATGTTGTGACCAGGCAAGGAGTGACAAGGGTCTCTGTGAAAGCTCAGGACCAGCACAAAGGCAGCTCGGGGAACAGTGCAGGAGACTGAAGCCAGTTTGAGCATGGTGCAGAAAACACTCACCAGAAGACAATCCTTACGAATTAGTGATGGATCCATGATAAAGTTTATTTTTGGCAGCACAATATGAGGAGTAATGCTGTCACAGAAGCACAGCTGTAGTCCCAGAACCAGGCATTATTTGCTTCTCAGGCAGCAAAACCTCAGCCTGGAGAAAAGGCTTCTCGTGCACAGCAAATGAAACACTAACAGTGAGAAGTTCACTGCACAGAATTGATTAAGCAGCAGTAGCACAAAGAGAAAACACAGCCAACACATGTGTAATGATCTCAGTCCCTCTCCACATCGCCAGAAGCATCGTCCTGCTGTGATCTGAAACACTATTATCCAGGCACTCCCCACCTTTGAAATGCCCACACTTTGAAGCATCTAAGCAAAGGTGAGCACAAAGCCTTCTGCAACAGGCTTGATTTTCACATCTCACACCCCTTTCCAGACACCAGATTAGTCCTGTTAGTCCTGTCCACCACACAGTCGGGTTGGCACAGTCTGTGATGGGATGCTGGGGCCAGGGACATCCACTATGCACATCCAAGGTTGTCATCTTGGATGTTTACTTGGCTCACATGAGATGGATGTGGCAGTCCTTGTTCTGCACAGACTTGTCAATCCCTACACAATCTCATCACTAAGCTTCTCCACAGCTTCATGAGACACAGCAAACCAACAGGCTACAGACTGCAATCAGGGCAGCAAGGCTCCAAATATGAGGCTCCAAACACTGCGATTTGATCCACGTGGTCACTCAACAGCTACTTTAATTATGGCTAGCACAAAACAACAGATTTTCAACATCCTTTTAAGAGAAAATGTAGCATATGCCACTGCCAGTGCTGGTGGCCTACAGGTTTACTTCAAAATGGGAAGCAAAGCTATGACTGCCCAGGGCCAGGCATGAACGAGCAGCTGGAAGGTAATGTCAGAGGATATTACTACATGTTCACCTGGTTCTTGGGTTCCTCCTCAGCAGCTGCTCCTGGCTGCTGGGAGATAAATGACACCGGGCTAAGCATGAGCTCTGGGGGACGATGCTAGCAAAATGTGACCACACCACTATCACTGAGCTTTTAAGCACGTGGAGCTCAAAAGGCAGGAAGGATGTTCCTGTTAATAGCAGGGACAGGTCATCCTAACAAAAGGGAGCAGGTGCATGAAGAAAAGGAATGTGAGGGCAAAGCCTGGGTATGGAAAACAAAGAGCTGGGGAAAGCACAATCCTGCAGAGGACAGAACAGCAGCTTTGTTAGCAGCACTACCACCTCCCTTGGTACTGTGGTGAAGAGAAGGTCCTTCCCTTTAACCAGAACACATTCACCAGCAACAAACACTGCAAAGATCTGGTGTAGAGTGCCTGTAAGAGGCGGCAGGGATCTTGAGATCTGCAGGTGTCTCCTGTCAGCATCATGAAACTAACTGTAACAGCTCAAAATGTGCTTTAAGACATCTACAAGAAGTGATGCAGATCACTGGTAGCACGTTCAAGAGCTGGAGGGCCTTGCATTGTTGGACCAAAACATTCCCTCCCGTGCATTCTCCACTTTCAGCTGTAATAACTTGGATAACTTTACAAACAGACACCCTTCTCCCCAGAGCACTGGGCATGTACAGCAGTCAGGCAGGGAGGGACCACCAGTGCCACTGTAAGTCACCTAATGGAGAGACATGTCTCCGGGGACCTGGGAACAGCAGCTCTGGCTCACCTTGTGTGTGAGTCTGCATGTCCCGGGCCAGCTCCATTGGCAACACAGAGTTGACAAGCGTTGAGATGACTGCAGCATCCAAGCTGCACATGGCTCCAAAGCACTTCAACAGCAGCAGCCGTAATGGCACCCTGTGTTCCTGCAAAAACAATTTATTAGATCAAATGATGTCCTACCTGAGGGCTTGCTCTAAGGCAGGGGCATAACTGACTAGAAGTTCCCACTGTTGGGAAGCTACAGACCTTCCCAGGATGACAGAGAACCCAGAAGCTCTTTTGGCTTTTAACAACGGTGTAGGAATCCTTTCACAATAATATTCACAACCTGGCTGGCTACAGGCTGTTAGCACAGGCAGGCAGATGGCAGGCAGCAGCCAGAGCTCAGATCTGAAATGCCCCACGTACTATGATACAAATCAACAACCTCTACGCATTTCCAGCAAACAGATTTAATTTGCTGGACAGCCAGGATTCTCTGAGCACACTCAGGCTTTGCAAACACTGCTTTGAAGGATGTTTCCTGACCACACAGTATTTGCAAACCCTCTTCAGTATACGATGGTTAACAAACAGGGTGGGAGCAGTTCCTCCACTGTCAAGCTGTTGGGTTTTTCCCAGGAGCAGAGGGTATAACCAGGAAGTTTTGGGACACACAGGGATTCCAGCAAAGATGACACTCTACCTCCAGCTCACACACAGGAATACGCTGGAGTAACCTTCATACCAACCAACAACCCCAGGGTTCAGAGAGCAGAAGTGAGCCCAGCTCTGGCACTGGGCACGACCAGCCAGGACAGGAGACCCAACTGCTCTCCACTTTGACCAGGCTTCCTGGAAGCCAGCAGTCTCCATCCAGCCTGCCTTCCCACTGCTCTCAGACATGCTACGGCACCTCAATGCTGAGCTCTGAGCTCAGACACAAATGCCAGGTAAAAGCTAAATGCCACAAGGCTTGTAGGGGCTTAGGGGACTTAGGGACAAGATGGAGACAAGTTCCCAACCCTCGCACAGTCCTACAACAGCAAGTTCCAGGAAGGAGAGGGGCAAAGCAACACTGCACAGGCATTGAAAGCAAAACTTCCATTTCTTCTTCTGAATACTGATTTCCTTCCTCACTCCCAGGGCTTCTACTCACAACCTACTTTCTGAAGCACAGCTATTTACTAATGCACCGGACTGCATCAATTAAAAAAGGAGCAGTCACAGCGTGTCAGCTTTCCCAAGGCATCCTCGGAAATCCTTCCTCTAGACATTAGCGATGCCAATTCTGTCCCTCAATGGAGCCAACAAAAGCAGCAAGCTTTACCCTTCCCAGTCCTAGCTACCGTTTCTAAGTCTGTAGCATCCTCTGCTCCTCCATACAGCTTGCATGATAGCGTTGACATTAGCCAGCATGCAAAAGGGATATGCTGCAACTCCATCCAGTCCACAGACCTGCCCTATCCAGCAGGAACGTCTTACATATATTCATCACAGCAATCCTGCTCTTTGATATCTTCATGGAAATCTCAAAAAGAAGAGTTTTGAGGAATTCTGCCACCTTACCATCTGATAATACGCCACAAGGGACAGGACAGATTCAAATTCATTCTTCTTGCACATCTTCTTGCAAACTTCTGGGTCTGCATCTGTCTGGAAGCAGGAATGAACAGGTCAGTCGAGTGGCACATCAAAGCAGCAAGGTGCCTGCTGCAGGGACCTTGAGGGGAGACCAGCTGCTTTCGGATCTCAGCAGCCCCAGCCCAACCATCTCACAAAGAAACTGAATGCAGAGCACAGACTGAACGCACAGCTCAAGAACCACTACCCTGCAGATTCTGCATCAAAACCTCCGCCATAGAGCACGTCTTGGGCTGAAAACATGTGAAAAACCCATGACCTGAGCAGCAGTTTGATGAGTGCATCGTACAGTTGCACACAGCAGCTCCACCAGCACTCCTACCCTGAGAAGTATTGTACATCTCCTCCCACCCCTAAACTATGAGGAAATGGCTGCACAAACCCCCCCTCTGCCTTGCCCTGCAGGCCTGCAGCAAGGTGGTTGGCCGTATATTGATGACAAAGGTGCTGGCATTTATAACCCAAAAAATTTCTGTTCTGTTTATGTCAGCTGGAGAGAATATGAAATGGGTGCCAGAGCAAAACCCACACCAGCACTCGTAACACAGATCATGTCACTGTGCTAAGCAGCAGTTCCCATACCATCGCACTCCCTGTGAATGTATGGGATGGTATACGCTAGTGGCAGCACTGGGACAATATTTCTCACTGCTGCTCACCATGGGGATGTACCTCTCCTGTATGCATAGAGATGGTGAGATACTTCACACTTGCTCACAAAAATAGCTTTGAAGTTCACTTTAAAGACAATCAAAGAGTTTTCTTTGCATTTAATGGGCCTCACCCTGCAGGTACTTCCCCACCATAGAGGATGCTTTAAATGGAAGAGATTTTATATGGGCCTAGGAGTGCAACAACACTCACAGTAAACTTCTAGGTTTGCTGCAGGATGATAGTTTTTAGTTTTGGAGGTAAGGTTTATATTCTCCTGTGATAGGTAAATATCACAGTTACCATGAAGTTCTGTAACTCTTTTCAGAACAGCTTTGTAAGGTGGAGTGGAAGGCAGTTCAAGAGCACAGGAGGGCAGGGCTTCACACCCACGGTAAGGGATGGACAAGAAGCATATGCTCTCTGAGACAGCAGATCCCATGGCAACACAGAAGTCAGAACAAGTCAGAAACAAAGGGACTTCACTGGGACTGTCTGCTCCGCCTATGAAGAGAGAAATTTACTCACCAGGATGCGAAGCAGCTCCTCCAGGTAGCAGCAGATGACATTCTCATCCTCATAGAGTGCCCAGCTGCGCTGCTGAGCATCGTCCTTGTGCCTGGCCAGATCTGCAAAGATCACCTCCAGCCGCTGCTCGTCATGGCAGATCTGTCCTGAGGGCAGCCCTGCACTGAGATTCTGCACGATACCAAAACCACTGGTTAGTGGGGTCCTGACAGCTAGCTGTTGTTTTATTGCCTGTTTCCTCTAATCTTTATCTTGGGACTGGCAGTTGACCTCATTCAGTCAAGAGCTGGCAGCAAGAAGACAGCAAGTTTAAGATGTGTTATTTCAGCTCTCAGACTTTTGGGCCCTCTACCTGCTTCCTTTCCTTGCATGGCACTTTCACTTATACAGTGAAAGACTCAAAATGGGTGCCAGAACTGGTGCATGGTCAGAAAGTCTTTAAATCCAAGCTGCCACCATCCTGTTGGAGCATTAGCTGTCTTCTGAGGATGCTGAAGAACCCAAGAAACCTCACTCAAAGCTACCACCCCTTTTTCTTACTGCTTTTAGTAACGTAAGGCTGATCCTACAAACCAACACTCCTGAAGTCTTGAGAGTTTGTACCTGAATCTCTCCTAGATCACATAATTGTAGCCTCTTAGCATGTACACCACAAACTTCCCTGTTTCCACTCGCAGCAGAGCAGAGGTGTTTGCAGAACACCCTGGGCTGCCTCTGCCTGCCCTAGGGAGGGTGAACACTGCTTCAAGAGGAATGTCCATTTCCTACAAGAGAGGGACTTAAGCCAGAAAGTCAGCTCATGTGACCACAGCCCTCTACACATTTCAACACATTTAAAGGAAAACCCAAAATGCTTGGCCAGGGTACTGAGCTCAGTGCCAGCCCTCATTCACTCTTTCCACAGGGCAGCCAAACACACCACATCTTTCACGAAAGCAATCCAGTGCACCAAGAGCATAGGGCAGCCCAAGCTCAGTGAGCCCAAAGGTGCTCTGTTACCTCCCCACAAACAAGTAAAACACTGGTTTCCCTCCGAGTGCAGGCATCAGGCGGGTGTTCAGAAGCCACTCTGTAGACTCTGAAAATCATCCTGAGAACAGGGAAAGCCACATCAGACCAGTGTGGGCCAGGACCGCTGCCAGGCAGCAGCTGAGCACAGCTTCAGGCTCACTGCTGGTAACACAGATGTGTTCCAGGACACAAAGCCACCGCGCTGCACAACTGCCTCTTCACTGCCCCCTGCCTCCAGCTTGAAAGAGACAAAACTTCCTTTAATCCTTGACTCAGGAGCAAACGCTTGCATGGTATTCTACATACCAACTGCTCAATACTAGGTCCGCCCTCTTCTGCAGCAAGGACAGGAATCAGTTAATCTTGGGCTATTTTGGTTCTGCTTTCTTCCAAACAGCAGAGCTCGACCACTGTTCACAGCAGCTCTGAAGCTCGTACAATGCAGCTACAGTGCAGACTAACTCAGCTGATCTTACTGCACATACTCCGTTCTCATGCTGTCATCTGCATCCCCACTACTTCCATCTCATACATCACCCTTGCCATGAGGGCTTCACTCTTCAGTTGTCTTTCCTATACTTTTCCTCTCCTTTGAGAAAGAGAGGGGAGTAGTCAGGCAGCAGTTAACCTGCCCCAACAGCTGCTGTGGTCTGCCATTCAGAATAATCCTCTAGGACCTAAGTATATCATATGAACTACCTGGTTTCCTGAAAGCAGGGCAAGAAGTGGGGACCAGCACATGGAACTGGGCTGATCACCAGTGATAAGCCCAGGTACCATTAAGAGAGGGGAGGACTAATTTGCAGAAGAACTTAAATTATATACACAAAGGTTTGGCAGCAGTGACAACAAGCAGCAGGAGATCAGCAAGGTGGAAGAGAACGGAGCTGAGAAATTCAAACAACCGGGAAAACCCACTCACTGATACCAAACCCTTCAGAATTTTGGACAAAGCTGTCTTGCAACAAGCAGTGACAAGTCACCATCAGTGTGAACAGGCCTTTACTGCTACCAGCCAGGATACCCTGCTACGGCTTGGTGTCTTCCTCTGGAAACCTGGAGAAGACCTAGTCCTGTTCTGGCACAGCTCCTTCCAACAGGCTGTGCGGCTGGGGGCAGCAAGCCTTTAAAGCAGACCTTCACATTCCAAGCAGAGCAGAAGTCCTTTGTAGAGAGCTGAGCCCACACTCTGTGTCAGTGGCGACACACACACAGCTGCACACCCACCAGCACGCGAGACTGCCGAGAGCAGCACCCTGCCTGCACGCCTCCCGTTCCCCAGCCCTCGCTGGGAAAACCACGCCAGGTTTAACAGCAACATCTCACCAGCTTTATTAGAGATGGAATTGTTAGTAATTTGCCGTGGGGTGTTTGGGGTGTAAACTAATTAGGACTTCAATTCAGTGCTTCAATGATATAATAAAAAAGTATTCTTGTTGTCGCTGCTCATTACAGAATTTTTGTGGGCAGGTAACGAAGGAAGGAGCGTGCTGGTTTAACACAAGCCTCTGTACACTCTTAGAATTTTGGGAAGCTGTGGATGGTCTAGCAAGAAACCAGGTAAAGCTGCTGTCCTCTCTCACAGCTAGTTCAGGAGCTGAGCAAGAGAATCTCCCACTGAATGGTGATTTATCACAGAAGCAAGCACATTAGCTAAGAGACTCACTTGGTCTTGCCATCTCCTTCTCATCTTGGGAGGACCCACAACACTGCAGTGTCACCTGCCTGTTCTCATGTGTCCCAGCTACTCAGGAGAGGGTTCTCCATTCACATACCTTACTCACATCTTCCTTGCCAGAAGCAGCACAGGGCTCATCCTACCACAGTCCACTGCTGGGATGTCTTTCTGGATGAGCATTTTAATGAGTACTTGTTTTAATGATCACTCTATTCAGCCTTTTATCACTAATCTGCTTCCTCCAATCCTTCATCTGCAGCCCTTACGTCTTCACTGAGCATCACGCTCCTAATGGATTTGGATGAGATCAATTCATTAACAAGCTCTTCAATCCAGTCGGTGTAACTACACCACGTGCCGTCTCAGTGCACGCTCAGCACCATTTCTCAGCCCTCCCACCACTGGGGTCATGTCTCTACTTATTAAACATCTTGGCAGCTACTTCAGCTTGCAGCCTTGTCATATGGTCGTTTCCAGGAATCTGCTGGAGAGCCCGTAAGCAGGAGGAGGTTTTTGGTATTTCTAACAACGCCACTTTGCATTATCTTGCTGCTTCCAATAGCTCCCTCCTCCCAGCCCAGCAGAACACACTGTTGCAGGGATTTTGTTTCTCTTGAGCAGCCCAAAACCATTTTGGGAACCTCATCACACCCACACTGCTCAGAGGTGGTCATGTCTGCCATGAAAACCTGGATGCTGTCTTGCTGAGCTCTTCCTCCCGTTTTTTCCTTCCCCCGTCCCACACCTCTCTTCCCACCAACACATCAGCAAGCGTGGTGGATCATCAGTGCCACGTGTACACACACCTACCAGTAGCTTCCCTCCAGATCAGCCTAGATCTGCCTCGGGTAAACCATACAGCCCTTTTTTACACACATTTGGGGAGGACTGCTCTGGGAATTCCCTCCTCCCCTGGGCAGCAAACCATTCCGAATACAGCACCATCCATAAAACCAGGCACTGCTCCCCACACACATGGACTGCCAGGCTCCTCAGCGGCTGCTAAACCAGATGGAACATGGTGCAAGAGGGACGCCAGACTTCAGCTGAGCCAAGCGCTCCAGGACAGGCCTCTCAAAGGCACTCTTTGGCAGCAGCAGGTCTGCTCCCAGCCGGGCACCTCAGGGACACAGCCCTGTCGTGGGGCCGGCCAGCTCTGCAGGAGGCAACGCCTGCTGTGCCGCAGGGGGTGTCACAGGGAGAGAGGAGCACTTGGCTTCCAACCACCACATCAGTTACACTTCAGCCAGGTCTCTGCAGCCTTCACCTCCCAGGTGTCCCAGCCTCCCGTGGCCCAAAGCACACTTGCTCTGCAGACGAACTCCGTGGGGCGCTCTCTGCACGTGTGCCAAAGTGAGATGGCTGCATGTGAAGACCCTGGCACAGACCTTCATAAAGGCTCCTGTAGCAATCAGCAAGCAAAGGCCTTGCCTAAGCATTAATGCATTCCTCCCACCCTCCAGATTCACTTTTGCTACAGTATTTCACTAAGGAGGAGCCCTGCATAGGCATGATAACAGCCCAGCCAAGGGAGTCAGCCTTGAGAGCACTCACCCTGCTGACCTTCCCATTGTCCCAGATGAGCAGGGGGACAAAGCTCCCACAGGGAAAAGCTGAGCTCCAGAACAGCATTTGTGTCTTGTCACAAGCAATTCTGCTTTAAGCAGAGCCAAATCAATGAACAAACGTGAACTGCAGCAGCCCATGTGGATTCAGGGGAAGCAGAGGGAGCTTGGCCATGTCAGCCACAATGTTTGTCAGGGCTCACTGGGGACAACAAGTGGCCACCAGGTGCTGGTGTTGGGCAGCTGGGAGCAGGTCACAGCCCAGCACTACAAGTGAAACCCCCCCCAGGAATACATCACCTCCCACACCAACTTCCTAACTTGTTCCTCCAACTCCAACCCATCCCAGAACCGCTCAACCCCACCCAGCAGCCTGGGCTGATTTGAAGGACCGAACTGAATTAAACACCTTTGTCAGCATTTTTCGAGCTTAAATTTAAGGCAACCAGAGATAGGCCTGAGCCACAAGTGCAACATAGTACTGCTAATTTAATAAAAAGCAGCTACGTGACTTCTAAGCCCTCCTCCTTAAGGTGTAGCTAGCTTGTGTGTTAGGCAATTTTGCTTGCCTCACACTTGCTTTAATAAATCCTCTAACTTGCCTTCCTAGATGAGACAGCTACAGTAGTACTCCCTCCTCTCAGATGGGAGATAATTCAGCAGAGCTGAAGGCAATCACATATCACCAGTATGTACTAATCTGAATGATTCTCTAGATGCTTGAAAATCAGGCAGCATCTGTATTATCTTTAGCTACTTCCAAATTTCAAATGAGTTCCCATGGAAGCCAGCTCCAGTTTAGACCATCACTGCAGCAATGCCTTTGAAAAGAGGTTTCATTTCTCTTTGCACATCTTGCCCAGTCACCATGTCACTCATGAGGAACCGGCTCAAGGACGAGAGGAGGGGTTATCTCCAAGGCCAGGCCAAATCCTGACGTGGGGAAGCCAACTCAGCACGTCTGTTCCTGCAAATCAGGCTTCCCTGAGTAGTATGGTACCTCTGAAGCATCTTTCATAAGGTGTGAGCACCTCAGCACCCTCTTTGTCTTTGCTGTTCCCCCCGTGTAGCCTTACGTTTCCTCTCTAAAAGCAGGAGCACGATGCTGTCCCAGCAGAAGGATCTTTTGTTTGAAAACATGTGCCTGGGCAGACTCCATGCCAGAGAAGCAGCAAGGTAAATAAAGAGGGAAGTGCCACTGCAACCTTCAGAAGGCACTGGGGATAGGAGTGCGGTAATGGATTCTGGAATTACCTTGTAAACCAGTGACCCAGCTTCAAATTAAGACTGGAATAGGAATAGAAAGGCTATAACTAATTAAAGAACATGATACAAAAGGTTGACGCAGGTATGATAACTAGTATGAGCAGATCAAAGCTTTAAATCAAAGCTGATGTCTCGCTCTGTTTTAGGGAGTGGAAGAAAAACCTTGAAAATTATGCAAAAGAAGAGCTGACCACGTATTTGCATGGATTGGGGTGTAGAGGGATTTCAGAAGTTACAAATCGAAGAAAAAAAGAGCCCTTAACCTAGAACTGAAGACTCAGCAACAATTCTACACAACACCCTCTGAGATTGTGGAACTATTTGGTATAATGAGCAACACAAAATCAACGATAATAATTTGTACCATTAAACTATGCTAGAGAAGCTACAGCAGTACAGCCACCCCACAGCCCTTTTAACTGTTAGAGCTGGTTGTCTGCACCAGGTGAACAACCTTATCTGGGGACCAGGCACCTATGTATCGGCAGAGCTACATCTTCTGCATGGGACATTCAGGAAAAGCACACACTACAACCACAGCATTTACACCTGAGCACTGTGCAAGCCCCTCAGGCTCTCCTGGAAACAGAACCACTCAAGATAGGTAAGACAAGGTATTATGAGATGGGACAGGACCTTCTTCTGTGTCTCCATACAGTACCATGCATTTTTATGTCCCACAAATGTCCTAGATGACAAACACCATTATCAGTTACGGGTAGATCCATACTGACCCCTGCACCAGCATCAGAATTTCTTCCCATCTTTTTCAAGCTGGTCTGCAGCAATGGCCATGAAATTGAGGTCTTCAAATCCCCTCTGCAGGAACCTGGCACTAACTGACTCCTGTGGAATTAAGCTTATTGTATCCCAAGAACAGGTATTAAGGACAAAAATAATGTTCAAATCTTATCCAAGGTCCAAATAACAGAAAACTGAACTTCTTAGCGTGTGAGTCAGAGCCAGAACATTTGCTTGAAACAGCTAAATATTTTTGCTGAATCTAAATCACACCTTGATGCAGTGTTGTTATTGAAGTAGGAAGCAATTACCCGTTGGGTTATGGCCACAAACTGATGATTGCTTATAGGACCCTCTATTCACCGCAGACAGTTAACCAGATTACAATTTGATCTAAATTTGAATGCCATTAGTTTTCCATATTCAAATGCCTCTGAACAGTTCATTATAATCTTGCCATTAGCAATGGAGCTCCAATCTTAGATGTTTATATGAAAAGTACTCCTCGGGGCTGTATTTAACAAGTGGGAGCTGAAATTTATTATCCCTCCAACTAAAGTGGAGGGCTGCCCAGGTGCACTTTGCCATTCCAATGACTGCTGCAAGAAGCATCCCTTTATTTCCTTCCTTGTCTGTCTGCAGCAGAGGAAACAGCCATATGCAACCATTTTGGCATGAGGTTTATTTAGAACTAGCTCAAGATAATGCTCTTCTTCCATTGGCTGAAAAACTACTCTTCTCTGGTTTCTTTAAAAAAGCAGGACTGAGGCATGTGTTATGGAATAATAAAGAGGTTTGCATCTATGGAAAACCAGTTTTCATTGCTTTGATGAAAGATCAGGCCAGACATATAGATGTTTTGGGTGCTCCACCACCAAAAGACAAGAATCCGTGCAGATATACAGTATGCATAGGCATGCTGAATCTACACAGATGACGTGCAGCACTGTAGAAGAAATCAAGTCTACACAATGCATTATTTCATAAATTATTTCCATAAAGAACCACTTATTGCAAAGTCTCCATTTTCCTCAGATTCTGTCGCATTCATAACAGACCATACCTCTTTAAAAAGTCACTGTTCATTTCTTTCTCCAGCTCTATGCTGCCACAATGGTTCTCTGTGAGTCTTCACAAACAGTGGTCAACAACTCAGATCACAGCTTTCTCAGTGCGTGTCAATTCCTGCTGCATCCATTCCCACCACTGCTTTGTCACCAGCCCTGTCCCTGGCACCTGGAAGGCTGTCACCTCCCACCTGACGTGCTCATGCAGTTCAATTCACTGCTGTCCATCTCATCACTTTCTCCCCAAACCACAATCTCATCCGAGACATCCATCTCCTCCACCACAGACTACCAGTGCTTCCCAGCACCACGGGCCCCTCTCAGCTGGTTTCACCTCTCACCTCCAGCTCCAAACTCAAGGTTATGCTGCACATCTGAAGCTCATTTGGGGGAAAAACTCACCTATTTTCCACTTCCCTGCTACCAGTACTCAGACCTGGTTTAACCCCCTGGTTCCCTTGGCTAGACATTTACTCCATCTAACCCCTCTCCCCTTGGGATCTCACTGCACTTCTCATCCCAAACGTTATGATAGCTCACCGAGCTCATAACTTCAAGGTAGTCTGCAGCAGCTCCCCAGTCCAGCCCCGTATGTTACCTTACTCTCCACCACAGAGATGAGAATCTGCTCCATGATGCTGCTGGTTGCTGGGACAGAGGTCTGGATGTGGCCGATGACCACGCCGATGGCCACGCGGGACAGCTCGTAGCTGAGGTGGGTGTTCCTGCGCACCAGCTCGATCAGTTCAGCACCTATTGTCTTGGGCACAGACACTGCCAGACCACTGGGTTCTGCTGGCAGCGGCTCCACCGAAGCCGTCTTCTTATCCTCAAGGCAGAGGTTGCTGAAGGCATCCAGGCTTGCAGGGGGGGCTGGGGCAGCTTTCTTCACCTGAGAAACCTTCTCCCCATCCATAGTGTGGGACCTCTGGGTCCCCCCTTCAGCTGGTGGTGCTGGGGCAATCCTCTTGGTCTGGGGAGATTTGCTGGCCCCATCCTTTGGAGAAGTCCCATAGCGGGAATGGGCCACAGAGCCGGTGTCCAAGTTACGCGTTATGGTGGTGTGGACACTCCGGCTGGGGACAGGGGGTGGGGTGTTGGCAGGACTGGAGGTGGCCGTCGGGAGAGCGGTCTCTGACACAGAAGAAGCGGTGTACAAGGTATCCAAGGATGTCGTGCTTATGGAGGAGGCACTAGAAGCTGACCCAGGGATAATTTCAACAGCATCTGAAAGGGAACAATTAAAAATGCCTTAGCAACGGCATCAAAGGAAAAAAGAAAAAAACCAAATTGCTACAGCACAGTCCATTAAAAGGCTCATTGTGTATGCGACCAGAGCAGTTTAACTCCTCTTCCTGCCTCACTTATCTCAAAGGAAAATTGTACCACTGCTCTCTCTCGAGCATTCCCACACAATCACCTCCTTAGAAAGGGGAAAACTACTCTATTGAGATGAATGCCCTTCAAAGGGCTTAGTGTTTCATGCAGGGGAAGGGAGGGAGGCACAGGACTAAGAGACAGAAAAGTCTTTTCCCCAACTTACCGAGGGTCTTTTTCCACGTTCAGGATCTAAGCCCTCACTTTTGAATGATGGTGCCCGAGAACTGGAAGACCCGAAAGACTTCACACACCAGCCCATACCTCCCTCTTGCATGAACCCCACTGACTGCACACCATGGTCAGCCCTGATGGTGAAGGAAACATTTGGCTGCCAACACCTTTAGTTGCTCCCTTTCAGCACCCTCCAACACCTGACCATGAGCCCTACAGCTCGCTTTCACAAGCCTCCATGTTATCTGCTCTCCTGTATTTCTCCCCCTGCCTCTAGTTTTGACTGCCTCCAGCAGTGGTGGCTGTCCCACCACCCAAGGGAAAAAATTCACTACAAGCAAAGAGATGTTAAGATCTTTCTCTCCTTTAACCTGGTCTAATATGTATTTTTGGTAAACCTTACCCATTTGTTTCTAGGGGGCAGAAATGTATCCAAATTCTTCCCTGACTATGAAAAGTTACTTGGGCAGACACTGGGCTATCTTCATCTAGAGCTTCATGAGAGCAGCTGATGTTGGTGCTGGAAGAGACGAGCACGCTCCACAGGGAGCCCAGCTCTCGGGGAAGGCAGCTTCCCCCACACCAAAGGAAGGCCCAGTGGGACAGACGTGTGAAACACCTTTGCTGCACCTCTGCAGGCAACTCCAACTCTCCCTGTCCCATTGGTCCTGGGAGCCCTCCACTACTCCATCTACCACTCCACCCCAGGGCAAGCAAGAGCTAGGCAGAGAAACAGGGCTCCTTCCTCTCACGGGGGTTCAGCATCCCTATTTTTATCTCCTCCTCCTCACAGAGGAGCATTCACAAACCATAGCTCCCACTGTGCTTCATTAAATCAAAATAATGAGTTGAAGGAAACTGACCTTTGTGAACCACACAGTGGTTCACTACCACAGTGAAAAATGGCTCAATACCATTAAGTACCATTAAGTAAGCTGGTGACAGCCCCAAGTTTCAATTAACTCCCTGCAAGTCAACAGCTCTGCCCTGCTCCTCACAAGGGGACATGAGTGGGTTTGAGATGGGCTGTGCCACTAACAGCATGGCCTTAGCCCCGTGGTCCGTCTTTGCTCTGAATTGCTCACAACCAGCAGATCCCCTGCCGTGGGCAGCACATACACAGCCATGCCTCTGGTATTACCACTGCTCCTTACAGACACCAGTCGTTGATTTTATGGAAATCCCATCTGAGCACTGTACAAAGAAAGTTCTTGACAGACTGGCAGCCAAAACCAGACTTGAGCCTGTCCCAAAAGCGCTACCAGTGAGCTCCTCCTGGTCAACCACCACACTCAGCAGTGCCAGGGAAAAATCCCTCTGCATTGCTGGGAGATGGCCACGGTGTCGGTGGGAGTGAAACACCCATAAGGATCTTAAATCACCAAGGTTGTGTGCTGGCCAGGTTAGCTGTGTGAGCAGGCAGAGAGTTTGCTCCATGGAGAGCACCAAGTTTCCCAGGGCCACCGACACTGGAAGAGTGGGAGAATGCTGTACCTGGCACCAGGCTGCCCACGCCCTCCTGGATCAGAGAGGGTTTGAAGGAGCACTGGCCACCACCTCATGATAATTAGCATTAAAATCTATAGGAATGTAGGATATATATGTATTTATATATATATTTCTAGATACAGGTATATAAAAAAGTATATAAACCCTATCAAAATTTAGTAGATGTATATATATAAAAAAGGATATAATGACTGTAGGAATTCAGGATATAGATGCTCTTCTAACCACAAAGCAGAAGCAGTCGGGCACCATGACTGTTGTATTGCCCAGTGTCTGTTTTGTGCCTGGTACCTGGAGAGCTGTTTGTCCTTACTTTTAATGGGAGCAGCAATCTGTGCATTCTTGCGTTTCTCCGGCGGTGGAGGGGTGACAGGAGCAGCACGCCGGGGCTGTGGTGGGATCTATAAGGAAAGATTTCAGAGCAATCAAGGGAGGCTGGCAATAAAGACATTCTCTGTTATGCAACCTTCTTTCTCGCGTGCCTGTGTAGGTTTGTCCTTACATCCCTCTCATCATTCGGGGAAGTTTTCTCAGGAGGACAGATATTAATAGGAGGCTTCCGAGAAGCACAAAGCAGGACTCAAGCCTGCTCCATCCCCACCCTGTGACAGGCAAAGCAGCCCTTATTTAATTGCTGTGTTCAGCAGCACACAGCACACACGTCGTGTAACCTGTCAAGCACTTACTCCTCCTTTATTCCAAACGCGATCCCACACACGCACCGTGACTCCACATTACTCTCAATAGCTCCACAGAGGCTGCAAACAGAGCGCATATTTAGACACTCTTCTGGAGAGATCCATTACATCAGCTACAAATACCCTTGCAGAAAGACAAAGCCAAGGACTGGAGACATGTAAATGCCTTTTCCATGCTTTCAGAGCTATTTCTGCTCATGCAGGGAGAAAAATAGGGCTAGACCCTCTGTGCAATTCTATACTACCTATAGCAAGACCCGCTGGGAAAAGCTTTTGCCAGGGAGTTGCATTAACTCTCCACATCTGGGGGTTTCTTCTGGAAGTCTCCTCTGCTAGGAATGCCGAGCCAACAATGTACGAGCCCCAGACCCAGATTCCTACACATCTTTTCCTGTCAGATCCAAACACCGTGATCACCGGCATCATTTTCACCCAGAATTCCTCCAGTGAGGTGAAACCTCAGGGTTAACCTCTGAGCACAGCAGCCAAGGTGGGTGGGCGCACATTCCATCAATACTCTAATCCCCACATCCCAGCGGCTCAGGGCCAGAAGACTCGGTTCAGGGTCTCTTAGGACTCCTGCGATTCAGAGCCTGCTGCCTGAAACATGCCCCTGGTTTTATGGGAAATTGCAATCGCTGCCTGCAGCAAAACCACCCAGGGCAGCATGGGAAGGGAACGGAGGTGATGGCCTCAGTGTCTCAGGTAGCCCAGTCTGAAGCCAGCTGGGATCTACCTACCACAGTGACATCCAGACCAATTTCCAAAGTTTCTTCAGCCCTGGCAGAGAACTTTTCAGCACTGTCACTGAATAGCCCTATAATGTCACACAGAGCAACGCCAGGCCCTGCCATGACAAACCGAGACAGGCCCCTGAAAGGTCTCTATCTCAAATGACTCAGAACGAGGAGAATAGATCCAGCAAGGGTAGAAACCTCCTCTGAAATGGGTATTCCTGGAAATAAGACATCGTCAGGAGCCACCTCAAATGTTCAAGACTTGATGCCAAAAGCTGACGGTACGGAGCTCACAGCCCATGTCTGGAGCCCACCAAATGCACGAAGACACTTACAAAGGGAGCTCTGGGTCCCTTTCTCACAGCCAACATCCAATAGATCCACCCTTGTACTATGTCACGTAAGCCACTTCTTTTACAAGTGCCTTTGGCTGGTGGATTAGTACGAGATACTGCTGCAGACACCCAAACTTCTGCTCTTGTCAATCCACCCCACATTGTCCTCTGGGTAAAACGCCACACGATACTTGCACACAGCTTCAAAACTGCTCCGTGTCGCTCCAAAAGGAGTCCGCACAGCTGAGAGGCCAAACGGATCAGGAGGGGTCTCTGCATCGCGTGGCTGGTCCCAAATCCGGGAAGCTCAGCTGTGCTGGAAGCAGAGCCTTCCCGGCAGAGCGGCACAGCCAGCAGCACAGCTCGGAGCTGCTTGGCACGGCACGGTCACGATTACCAAAGCTGTGGGATTTGTCAGACAGGCAGGCTCAGAGCTCAGAGCAGCAGCATGACATTATTTGGAGACAGCTAGGGCTGGGTCATTCTGGAGTGTTTCCATGGCTTCATTAGCCCTTCCAAATTTACTATGCAAGTTTAACACAGCTATTACAGACTCGTACTCAAATTGATAGATGTACAGCTAATGTTAGCTCAGAGCCCTGCCAGCCTCACTTAGACGTGGAGCATCAGATGAATTCCTCGTGCTGGGGCCTGCCCGAGCTGTGAGCTGCTGCATGGTTGGGAGCTGTGAAGGGTAACTGATGGCCATCCCCTCCCTCCACCCCACGTCGCAGCCGCTGCACAGGGCCAAGTGGAGGATGCACAACATTAAAACCTCAGAGGGAAGGGGAAGAAAGGGGAGAAAACATCCTCTGTCCAGCTGCTGTGGGGAAGATGACCATGCAAGAGTCCTTGCAGCTCAGACCCTCCTGTCCAGAGGGTAGAAAAGGAGGGACCTTACCAAGGGTCCAGAGAAAAGCACCCACACATGTGTTGAAAGCCTCCCTTTCCCCAGGCCTCTACAAGGGGGCTTAAAACTTCCCCAAATCCACAGATTTTACAGTGTGCTTTCTCTCCTTTTCCATTTTGCAGGGACTGCCAGCAGAGGCTCTGTCCCATGCACTGCTTGAGATGAGAGCTGACACAATCACAGCACTCCCATCCCCTGCCCCGCCAGGCAGGCAGAGACCACCACCACTCCTTCAACTCCAGCTCCTGGGAATTATGCTAGTATAGTAGGAATCTTCAAACAAAAACAATAAATAAAACAAAAAACAAGCCCATAATCCCGCACACACCACCTCCATGGCAAACTCTGCCATGCCAGACACACTGGTTGGCAGCAAAGGCTTCTGGAGACAAGCATCACAAACCCACTGAGCATTCACAAACACACCAGGCTGTCTAAAATACTCTGAGAGCCCAACCTTGTCGCTTGGCAGCTGGTATGTAACTGCCCCAGCTTCCCACCTCCTGCCAACCATGGAGGAGCTCAAGAGAGGCTCAGCACAGGTGTCATCACCAGGCACTTCAGCCAATTCAGCCCTGGGAGCAAAGCCACCAACAGGGAATTTGCACTTCAAATTTTTCTTCAGTTTTCATATGCAAACATTGAACGCACCTGAAAATGCCAAACAGTAAAAAGCACATCCTAAGACCTCTGCTTCTTAAGATTTCTGTAGGTCTTCTCTTAGGCAGCTGCATAACCAGTGGGAGAAAGCAATGCTGCTTCCTTTGCTTTGTATTTTCAAAGTACACAGGAAATCCGTCAACCGAGCTATTAAAAATCTCAAGGAGCCCTTTCAGCACAGGGCAAAACCGGAAGCCCTTTGACTGCATCCTTAGTGTCACCCAGACAGAAACCGTCCTTTGTCAGCCAAGGAATCTGTCTTGCTCCTTTTTGGCAAGCCACCAAAGGACAGACCAGATAAAGGTGGGGAATCAGCATGGAGAACAGGGGTGCTCCATCCTGGTGAGACCCTGGCCCAGGTTGCCCAGAGAAGCTGTGGCTGCCCCTTCCTGGCACTGTTCAAGGCCAGGTTGGATGGGGCTTGGAGCAACCTGGTCTGGTGGGAGGTGTCCTTGCCCGTGGCAGGGGGTTGGAACCAGATGATCTTTAAGGTCCTTTCCAACCCAAACCATTCTGTGATTCTACGATCCTCCCATTCTGCAATGCACAGGCTTGAGAATGGAGCTGGTTTGGCTGAACAGAAAAGAAAACAAATACCAAGAAGAAAAATGGGGTTTGTAAGGATTGCCGTGTTCTGCGTGAGCCAGAGCTGCCTTTCATCTCTGCAGACTCGCAGCTCTTCAAGTGTAAAACAAGCCTCATCTGCTCGGAGTGACAGGGTATCAGTGCCTTATAAACACTGCCTCCAAACACTTACCGCAAAGAGATGAAGAAAAACTACAACGCACGTGTTCAGCTGGAGGAGAAAAAAATCTCCCTGCTTATCCTTGCTTGGTGCCTTTCGCCCTAACATCCAGCTGTACCTACACACTGTGATCAGCCACATCATTCATTCCCAACAACAACTCCATCTGTCCTGGGCTGCTACTCTGAAGCCTTGCTGGCACCGCACACCACCTCGGAACTGTGTGCCGTGGAGATAGAAAAAGCCTGCTCCAAATCATATTTCCTGCAATTTACTGTTAATTCATCCTGACAAGCAACATTCAGACAAAGCAGGATCTTTGTGTTTTTGATGCTTTGAGTAAAAATAGGCAGCCACAGCAGACAAAATGCTTAAGGACCAAAGATCTTGTGCAGATGGGGAAAACAAAGCAGTGCTGAGTACTCAGAGTTCTGCTGCTCACGCCACAACTGTTTTTCAAAATATTCTCTGTGGAGCTTGCAACTCTTTTAGAAAATTATCAGTATAGAACGGATCTCATGTGTCACCATAAAACCACAGACCCTCAAGGATCCTAAAGAGCATTACAAGTGTAAACAGCAGAGCGACTGTTCCAGACTTCTTAGAGACAGCATCAATTTACACTGCAGTAATCCCACATAAGCAGCACAAACACCTGATTTGTGACTTCAGCTGCAAAAGCATTTCATTAAACAGGACAAACGATGTCATACCACCAAAGGAGGAACCTAGAAAGCGTCCAGCTGCTGCTACCTGATAGAGACCTTCATCCTCCTCCTCAAACTCGGTGTTTGGAAGGCTGTGGTGGCGCTCGTATCCCGTCCGGCACACCCCGTTGGGCTGCCGGGCCACATCCAGATGGTGATCGCTGGAGGACTGGGTCATGACCATTCCTTGCGGCGTGGGAGAGTGACTTTTGCGGGACACGGTCTCCTTCCGGTGATGGATCAGTTTTCTGAAACAGAGTGACGACATCAGGAGCAGCACAGCTAAAGGAAGGGAGCAACCATGCCACAGCATTAAAATGAGGTATTTAAACAATTTATTGCATTTGGGCTACATATAGCAGAATGGGCTGCATTACTGTGAACACCAACTCCAGTTTCATTAACAACTATGGAAGCACTTCTGGGGGAGGAAGGAAGAGGCCTTGCAAGAGCCTATGATTTATTCATCAGTTCGCTGGAGAAAAATGCCTCTTCCTCAGAGGGAGAGTCACGTCTTGCATTGCAAGCCTCAGAAATTGCCTGCACTTCAGAATCACTGTTCAACTGAGATTAAACCAGCACAGAGTGCGAGGTGTCAGTGAAAAACAAAAATTCTCCTCACAAGCAATCATTGAGAACATATTAAGGCCCTCGTGCCACATGCCAACAACCTCTATGATTTCTGGCTGGTAGAGGAGGAAATGCACCTGGGGAGGTTCTGGATTCTCCTCTAAGCCTACAGCGCAGCTGAGAGTCCTCTTCTGTACAGCACAGGGACTCAAATCCGCGATGTGCAACTTGGCTCCAAGAATAGAAAAGACACAATCATCACACGATGACCACCCTCCCATCTGCCAGCTCTCCCAGATGCTCGTCGTACTTACTGGAGGACATCTCTCTGCTCCAGGTTGTACTTTCCCCCATTCTTCATGGCTGCATTGTGCACAGCCTCAATGGCACGGTCAATAGACTGGAGAACCACATCTTGCTCCAGCACCTGAGAAGTGCAACATCCCACATGTTACTGTGCTGCTACAGCTGCAGTTCTTCTGCACCACCAGAGCTTGGGGTGGAAAAGACCCACAGAGCAGGCACTGCATGAGCCAGCAAACAGCTCCCAGAGCCAGAACCCCATTTCAGCACCATCTCACTTTTCCCTCCTTCCTCCAAAGGAAACATATTTGAAGCTGTGCTTCAAACTGAGCCTGCCCTTTCAAGGTTTATGGTTGGAAAACAAAGTCACTGTTACAAGCACCAAACTTTAGCAATCACTACAGGAACACCTGGGCAGAGCTTCCAGACCATGCAGCAGCCTTGAACGTTCAGCCTGCTGCAGGGAGCTTTCGGGATCCCACTGCAAAGCCCAGCTTAGCCCAAGCTCAATTATTTCTGCTCTCGCTGCCCTGCTATGGAGCAAATACACAGCTGTGAATGTTACAGACCTAGCAGCAACCTGGTGGCCTTCAGAGTCCGTTTGCTCTAGCTTTGTGGTTTTTTTCTTGATGGTTTTTATACTTGTTTTGCAACTTGAAGTGGCTTTTCCATTCTCCACCCAAAGTGTCATAGCAACATTTATTCCTCCTGCCAGCCAATTCAGCACTCGTTACTGCAGCTGAAATAAACACCAGCCTTGAAACAAGACATA
The DNA here is from genome assembly GCA_013398125.1 of Aegotheles bennettii. Taxonomy (NCBI): domain Eukaryota; kingdom Metazoa; phylum Chordata; class Aves; order Caprimulgiformes; family Aegothelidae; genus Aegotheles; species Aegotheles bennettii. Next base: position 471,167 of record VZRW01010204.1, on the reverse strand, counting down.
CCAAAGACATCATTCCCAGGCTTACACAGGAGGCTGGGAGAGCTGTGGCGAAGGGGCACAGGAGAGGAAAAGCAGGTTTCCAAACCTGGGACATTCTTCAAGGCTTTGTTTATCAGCAGTTGACATGCCTTCAGGAAAGCCATTTACAGTACTAAGGCTGAAGACAAAGTAGATGCTACCGAGGCTTTACTACCAAGATCCAGCATACCCCCAGGTCTCCTGCAAGGTGCTGCTGGTGCCTGCACCACCCATTCGGTTCACAGGGGAGGAGAGGAGTGCTTGGACCCCAGTGCTCACTGCAGCTGTTTGAATGATAAAACCACCTTCATCTTCGCTTGCTTTGCCCCCTCCCTGCATCAGAGCAGCCATTTATCCAGCCAAGGAGTGGCTAGAATCTCATCAAAGCTGCACCTTAATTGGCCTTAGGGGGCTGCAGAGCAGCAGAAGGCGAGCCCTCCCTGCCGGGGCTTAGAGCGCCTGCCTCCATAGCACTGGCATGCAGCTTTCTGATAACATGCTATGTATTATTTATATCCTGATTAATTACTAAACCAAATGTGAATTAACAGCAACTGCAGACTGTGCATGTGGGGGAAACCAAGCTCCAAACAAGGTGGGGATGACAGGCCCCCTCTGCAACAGTCAGCTTTGAAAAAGAAAAATTTAGGATTTTGTTGTTGTTGTTGTTTTCCCTAGAGAGAGGTAGGGAAGAAAGCAACTGTGGAAAACTTCAAAAATAAAACCAGGTATGTCAAAATACATCTATCGAATTCATTAAAGTATCGGATCAAGGCCAAAGCCAATGCTCAGAACTCTACTTTGGGATGAAGCCTCAAGCAGCCCCACACAACCCAGGGAACATTTCACCACCACTAACTAAAGATCTAAGCAAGGAAATGGAGCAAAGCTCACTTGAACATCTTTGAAGGGGCATTGGAAGGAAAGGCAAGTTATTACAGAGACCACATCTCATTTTCTGAGAAGAGAAATCTACAGCAAGCTCCATGCTTTCTCTGGGGAATGGGAGCAGCACAAAAGTCTCCAGAAGACTCCAGAGGACTCCGCTGTGCCCAGGGAGTGCCCGTGCTGCTCCAAGTGCCAGGGCCCCTTAACCCACTCCCACCACAAAATTCAACACAGCTCCTGCTACAGCCTGCAAGCACCCATCCTGGTGGGATTCCCAATCCCCACTTGTAGTTCCAACACCCCCTCCACGAGATGCACCCCTTCGTGCCTCCTTCTCTCCCCCTCCCCAGCCTGCCAGGCTTTCACCCACAAGGGTTTCCACCTTCCTCTGCCTGACCTTGCCAGGAAAGATCATGGCACAGAGCGCTGAGTCCCACTGAACAGCTCAGCATCTCTGCCCTCTCCCAGAGAGCCATCAACCACAGGAATCCACAGGCTGGAGCTGCTGCTCACTGTGCGATGCCATTTGTAATGGCGAGGGCACTTCTTTTCCAATAAAACACAGCATTTTCACACTAATGCAGCAGCTCTCTGACAACCGGCTTTTAGCTGCTCTGCTCCTTCCTTTGTTTCCACTCCCCAGCCCTCTATTAACAGGCCCCTGTCAAAAGGGCTGGAATAAAAAAGCAGCATTAACTTGCCACTTGCACGCGACGACATCACTGATGCTGCTCATAAATCATCACCTCTCTCCTGCACTGAGCTGAGCTGGGGGGGGCAGGGTCTGCAGCACCAGGGCCACCTCACACTCAGGGGCTGTGGAACACCCACCACTGGGGATCCCCTCCACTACACTCAAACTTAAACAGAAATCAGTATCCTGGGTAAATTGTGTGATGAAAAGGAATCTGCAGGCTCCTTGGGTTAACCAGAATGGCATTGCTTTGTTTGAAGAGGACAGACTGAAAAGCCTGTTGCAGTTAAAAGGAGCGTGAGTTGTGCAGGGGCAAGTCGGGTTTGCCAACGTCTCACCTGCCACCTCCCTCTCCCTAGGACTCGAGGGATTACCTGCTCCTGGCATCTCAGGATAACGCATGTGCCTTGCTGTTCCCCCTGTGCAGTTTAGGGGGACCAGTCACCCCACAGTGCTGTGGGGGATTCCTGCCTGCACCCAGCACCTGCTCCTGAGGATGCTCCCACCGGCAGCGATCCCGGGCGGCATGGCCAAGCAGTGCACAACCCACGCCAGGCAATGCCGGCCACGCAGGGCTCCACAGCCTGCGGGAGAGAGGCCACACGCTGCCACCAAGCTAAGGGAGCAGAGCCTTGGAGCCCGGGCAGCAGAGAGCCCTGCTCAGCAGCCTGCGATGCAGCCCCGGCCCCCTCCCACGCCCCGGGATGCAGAGCTGAATCCCGGCTCATGGCGGGCTGAGCCGAGGCTCACACGGGAGCAGGGGAGCGTGCGAAAAGGGCATCACTGCACCGCGTGCTGTCGGAGGAGGCGTGCGGAGTCAAGCCCAGGGATTCAGCTGGATTTACTGACGCCGTGCTGGTAATGGCACGGGTGGGGGCTGGCAGGGCCCGGCAGCCACCGCAGCACACCAGCTGTTCCCTGTATCCTTCACCAGTGACCGGATTGCCAGCACACAGCCGTGCCAGTGGCTCCCGGAACGCCGAGAAGGCATCAGGGACAGGGCAGTGACAGTGGGGGAAGGTGCTGGCCATGCGTGCTGCCCGGAGGGGTGAGGGCAGGGCTGGCCAGCATGGGGTGGCACAGCCACCGGGCTGTGGCCATGGGGCATCAACATGACACCACCTTCTACAGGACACCACCTTCTGCCCAACATCCCATGAAGACAGGGGGGTGTTTTGGTGAGGTATTGATCCACATTCACACGGCATTCCACCCCGGAAAGCAGTGGCTGCCACCTCCTCTTATCTGACATTTCTGGTTTAATCACATAAAATACTGCAGCAGAGAAATGCTGGGATCTACAGAGAGCCTGTCACCACCAGGCTGGGCACACCGAGAGGTGGGGAAGAGCAGAGCAGTGAACCCTGACGATCACAGGCCAGACTGGCTGTTGGGGCGCTGTATCCGAGAGCGCCTTCGGCACCCCGCGGGCGAGCTGCCCTGCGGGACCCAGTTACAGCTCAATTAGAGCCACGAGTATCAGCCAGGAAATAGAATTTCTTCCTTCATAGCCCAGTGCAGGAGAATCACAGAAGCATCAATAAATCATTCCTTCCTCTCTCCTTGCTAATAACGTCAGCAAACAAAGGGTTTCTCCAAGAGCCCTTTGCCAGTTTCCTCTGCCCCCACTGGCAAGAGGGGTGGTCCCCACCTGACGAGGGGCAGAGTCAGACCCCAGCACTGCCCTGGGGTGCTCTGCACACCCCCCTCCTGAGCCAGCTGGGGAACAAAGCCTTTCCCAGGGCCACAGACAGGCTTGTAAGGAGCATCCTTCCAGGGTGCCTTGTGGGTACCTGAGCATGGCCAACACAGGGCATGGCTGTGCACAGGCAGGGATGCACTCACCCCCCTGGCTCACACCGCTCTCATCCTCACTGCCCCAGGAGCAGCCTCCCCAAAGGGAGCACATGTGCACAGGCCGTGTGGAACACCTCTGCTCCCCCACGCACGGGCTGATGAGACACCCAAGCACTTCAGAAAACACCGTCAGTGTCCTGGCTGCACGGGCAGCACCACCTCCTCTCCTGGGACTACCAACAATGTCACCCCCCTCCTGCTTCGTGTCGAGTCCTTCCACACATACCGCTGGCGTTGTTTAAATGCAATCACACAGAAGAACTTGCTCAACAGTCTAGAATAATCACACCTTTCAGAAAAGCATTTTCTAGACAAACAGGCTGACAGCTGCATCAGCGCAGACAGGTTGAGCCACCCCGCGTGCGCCAGGCTCCCACATTTATGAAAGTGGCCCATTAACGTATGGCAGGCTTTTCTTTGCCTCCGCAGGGGGCTGATATAGGAAAACATGGCATTTTTTTTCCTCCTGCTTCCCCAGTTTTTAGTGATAAAAGGCATTTGCAGGAACCGGTGCCCTGATTCCAGCGCCTGCCTCTGCAGCCATCGGGGTGCCCAGGCAGGGCTGCTGGTTTTCACCCTCGTGTCACTGCTTCGGCTCTCACAACAGCACAACAAAAGACAGGCAAAGTTTTGTCTGCAGTGACAGCTCAGTTGTCACACAGCTGCGCTGACACGAACCACTGCTGAAATTGGGGTATTTACCCTGCCGGCATACCCAGGCACAGGCTGGTTCTTTGTTACTCAAAGCAGAGACAAACACCACCTCTTGGGTCACATGCCACTCATCCCCAGCCACCGCCAGGCCGTCTGCATGCTGTATTCCTTCCAGATCTAAATGATCACGGCAGCAATTTACAAAAATCAACCAGCCTTTGTCCATGGCACTGATGCACCAGATGAGTTCCCCCTTTTGAGCCACACAGCTCGAACAAATGGGCTGAGTTTTGTTTTTTGCATTGCTGTAGCAAATTCAGCTCATTTCTCTTCCCCTTTTTGCACACCCAATCAGAAATTTTTAGTCTCTAGGCTGTTGGCTAAGAGATATGCATTAACTTATTCTTGTCTGCTGTGCCTTGCAGCACTTAAAAATGCATGATAAAAACACAAGTGGAACAATGGGCAACTGTCCTGGTTACTGAGCAAATAAGAGGAGAAGAGCTCCAAACAAACCTGTGGTATCTCTGACTCACTAGCAAGCGAACAAAGACATGGCTGAGCTCTTCTGACAAAGAGGCAGCCCAGAAACAGATCTGAAATTCCTGCTGATATGCTGCGGTGGGTTTCTAACAGAGTGGTGTTTTTCCACTGTGCTGACAGCAGCCGCTCGAGCGGACAGCCTGCACAAATGAGAAATGAGGAGAAGGGAAGGATGGGGAAAGGGCTGAAGTTGTGCAAATCATGCTAAAGCAAAAGCCAGAGCTCCTGGCAAAAGAGATCTACTAACTAGGGACAGTACAGGCAGTTTGGAATAAACAAAACCCTGAAGGCATCAGAGGCACTAAACTTCCACCAGTTTCTCTCCCCGGAGCAGGCAGCTTCAGAGCCAGAGATGGGGATAGAGACAAGCTGAGGAACAACGAAATGCATGCAGCACTGCACACTTGTACTTCCCAAGGTCCTGGGTTGCTCCAGCCATGCTCACACCCTGATTATCAGCCACAACGATCAGAATCAGCCACCGATTCCTCCCCCTCGCAATTCTGTGCCCTCCAGTAACCAGAACACAGCTCTTGGGTCAGAACACACTACGAGGATAAAAGCAGAAACAGAAGTTTTTAAAATAAAGCAGCCAACACATACTTGCATGCCTTGCCATTCCCTGCTGCCTTAATTCTTGCTGCTCTCAGTGTGGCTCAGCCACCGGATGAACAGCCACTAGACAAAAGAGCTGCCTCTCTCTTTAGGGTTTACCCCTTCAGCATCCTTTTGGCACGCAATTGTCCAGCCAAGTCAGTACCAGACATGATCAACACTGCATCTGTGCAGGGGAAACGTATGTTTCTACTTATCTATATGTATATATAAATTACACACACACACATATTACAGCTACCATCTATGCTGAAAAAGACTGCAGATAGCCTCTGCTTCATTGAAAGTTCAGGATTATGAACCAGGATATCCAAGTGTGGAAGGAAAGATGCTGCAGTGAAGTGCTAGCAGTTACTCTAGCACTTTTAACATATTAGTATTAAAAGGGTCGTGCCAGTCTTTGCATAGTCATCCTTAGTGTTCAGTTTGGTAGCCCAAAAATCTCCTACAGATGCCCCTCACTGCTCAGTGATGTTCAGTACAGCTCCTAGATCACTGACATGCAATCGGCACAGGTGCCCCAAGAAACCCCCTCTATTAAGCATGTTCAAAAATGCAACTAATTTCTGATTTCCCAGAGCAGTGGGCAGAGGTGCCGGTCTCAGCCCATCTTTGTTTTGATGGGCTTCCAGCAAAAACATGGATGTGGGCTGAGGAACCAGGCCCAGAAACACTTTGCAGTTAATAAGGTTTGCCACAGGTTGCCAGAACCAGGGGCAAGGACAGACCCCAAAAAAATGAGCCTGGGAAACCACGAAAGTTCCAGCTCCTCTTCTGACATTCAAGAAGGTTCAGTTTTCCCCAAAAATCTATTTCCACAGCAGAGATTGCAGCACAGTGCTGGAAAGGTGACAGTCATATGAGAGGCAGGACCAAGAAAATCAAAGTTCTGCCACGTTCAAGAGAACTTTCTCTCATTCACCTCCACACTAGAATACATTTCCAGCACGGGAAGATGGAGTAAGTGAAGCAGGAAAAACTGCCAGTAAGTTGGCAATTCAATTGATGCACACAGACAGATGCAAGACAAGAGCATGCATGTACGTGTTGACCAAAAGGGACTTTCCTCTTGCATACCACAGACTGGCACAGATGTCACAGCATGCAGTTACATGTTTGGGAGAGAAGTAATAACTCATGACTCATCTGGCAAGGAAATTTAGGATTTACCAGCTTTTCTTGCAAAATCCCCCCTCTCCCGTGGCCAACCTTCTGGCAAGGGAAGGCATACTGCAGCTATGATGCTCTTTGGGCATAATTACCATGCTGCCCAAACCCAACACATGGGACAAATTGTAAAGTTTCTCTTATTGACTTAACAGGAAAGGAGAGACTGGAAAGGAAGGCCAACCTGCCATCTCAGCCCCAGTGAACATGGGAAAGCAGACCTGGTGGTGGGCACAGGCACACAACCTAGGAAGGCTGGCCAGGCACGAGGGGGAAGGGGCAAGGAGGGCGGACAGGTCACCATCTGAGGCAGCACAGAACCTGTGGGCTTGGCCATGCACGATTTGGGTCTGCCACAGAGAGAACAAGTGCTGCTTTCTGGTATCTGCTGCATGAACAGCCCTATGTACCTTATGAAAGCCACTAATGAGGGAAAAGAGCTTCCACCTTCATGGGGCAAACACTGGGAAGACATCAGCTAGTTTTATTCCTGGACACGTGTAAACTGCACAGAATTCAAACCAAACACAAATCCCTGGGATCTTTTTAGCAGCACCAGGATGAGCGCTCCCGGGCCCAGCACAGCCGGTGCTCCTTCCTGCAAAGCTGTCTCTGCAAAGATGAGAACCTGCTTTGCATTACTATGAGCAAACCTGAGGCAGCCTTGGAAAGTTCTCCCCAAACAAAGATGATTCCAGTTGGAAGGCTCAAAGGCAGCTTGCTTGCTGCAGTCTGGCTAGAAAAGAATTTTCCAGTGCCCTGGACTCTGCTTGTAGAGTAAACACTGCCTTCTTCTGCCATAAAGGGATGCAGCTCCCCACACAAGCCTCAAAAACAAGAAAGCTAAGCAGGGCAGGATCAGAAACCACGGTAACTCACACAGCAAATCCAGTGCTTCCCTCTGGAATGAGCATTTCTCTTTGAGATATTTGTGCATCCTACCTGAAGCACAGTTTGTCAGTGATGTGATCAGATCATATCTGCAACCTATTCTGAAATAAAATGACCCCCAAACCACCGTATGGAAAAAACCTATTTGTTACCAGTAGAATTGCTCCAAGAAAGTGCACAGCAGCAGCACCCAGGAAGGCTGGGTTTGTGCTGTCCCTCTGCTCAAAGAGAGCAGCTCCACATTCTCACAGAGCAAAGCTTGTTCCGAGGTGGAGGGATCACTTACAATGGTCCTTTTACCATCATCCCTTCACACAACTCACCAGCGCATAAGGTAGACCAAGATCCTTGAGGACTTCTCCAGCGAATGGTGTTTCAGGCCAGGGACCCAAGAGAGCAAGCACACTTAATGTTTCTCCAAAGTAGGTTCCCAAAAAAGCCCTCATTTCTATATGATGTTCCCATAATACAGATCTCACCAGCAATTTCTCTTCTGTCCACAGCCCCCACCTGGGTCACAGGCACCTGAAGTATCAGTACTAGGAAACCCCAGGATACCCAACCACCTCCTTCCCAACATTTTCAGGCTGTACAGACCAGCTCCCCCAATGTGTAGGAAACACAGCTCCCCTGTGCTGGGCAGGTGCTTCCCAGCATGGGAGTCTCAAACAAGCCTTCCACCCAAGTAGAAGGGCTTGCGTGCTACCAGCAGCCTCCCTCTGCTGCTAGCAGCCTTCAACCTGGGTACAAAATACTCCTTAAGGGATTTAAACAAGAAATATGACAGTCAGGCTGCCAGTAGGAGATAACACACTCAAATGCTCATTTGCTTTCAGGTGGGCTGTCTTAAAGCTGAGACAAGAAGGAACAACTCCTTCTGAAAGGAGACAGGCATCTACCTCTTTGCCCTACCACAGACTGTGGTAGCTGTACATTTTGACACGTTCCGAGCAGTGCTATCGAACAGGGGATGCTGTTCACACTTTTGACTTTTTAGTTCTACACACAAAAATTACATGAAGTCAGGTGTGCCAGCTGATTATAGCACAGCCATTTAAAGACTGTTGAAGGTGCAGGGCAGGAGGGGAGGGGGTATCAGAGGAGTTGGAACACTATGACTTGACTCTTGACTGTGCTGTCAAGAGGTAGATCATGCTAATTGACCATGGAAAAAACACCCAAGTATGCCAACGTGCTCATTAGCTGAGAGCTGCTGCTGCAAGCACATTTATTCCTGGTAAAGCGGAAGCTTCTGCTGAAGCCATCAGCACCCAGACACTCAAATTCAGGGAGTCAACACAACTGAGCTTTACTGGGACAATGATAAAGCTGATGCTAACTCATGCCCAAAAATAAACTCTCTCTGAGATCTATAGCAGGGTCTTAAAACTACAAGCATTACATGCATGATCATAAAGACAAAGCATAAGCCAAAAGAAACAACCCTAGAAAATCATGAAGTAATGACCATTCAGCCTCCCGCGTTGCTTTTTGACTGGCAGACAGTGGGAGTGGAGACACACGGTTTTTCTGTGCTGCAAAACTTGGACAGACTGACGCTTCCATTGACCTACTAAAGTACCTTGAGAATTGCAAGTTTAGCCACGTTTATCAGAAGAATGAGGCTCACTTGCTGTTATCTCCAGATTCAGCTCAAGAACAAATCCAGGGGTTTGTTTAGTAGGCTTTTTTACCTTAAAACACTATTAAAGATTTGCTGACTTTTCACCTATGAAGAAGTAAGGGGTGAGTCACAGAAGAAAAGCAATTCTTTAGTGTCCCACACTATCTATAGGGGAAAAATAGCTTACTGCTCTAGCTGCAAGTTATAATCCCACCTCCTTTCGAAGCTTAGAGTGGCACAGCCTCCCCAGAAACATGAAGAAATGGGAACAGGGAGGGAATGTCCTCTTGGGACATTGTGCTACAGGCAGAAATGCCATTATCCTGTTCTCCTCACTTCAGAGGCAGTGAACAAAAAGTGGCATTTGTTGGACTGTTCACTTCTCACGAGCACAACTTCCAGCCCAGCTCACGTGCCTTACTACAGTATTGATTTCTCACCTCAAGAATACAGGCAGTTCTCAAGTGCTCATGCATGTAAGTCTCAGGTGCCAGCCCCTACCACCAGGCAATGTTTCTGAGAGAGCCCAAACCACAAACAAGATGATGCTTCCCCAAAACCTGAATGCTGAGGGGTTTCTTTCCATCCTTGATGTGAAGAACTGTACTTTATAGGCCCCTTGATAAAGCTGCATGATTATTTCAATGCTGCTGCTATGTCTTGTCATCAAGCTAATGGAAGACAGACACATGGAACCAATTAAAAAAACAAATTAAAGGGGATGCATTTTTCATTTTAAGTCAATAAAGGTGATTCGGGGGCAGATAAAAACTTCATTACTTAGAACCCAGCGCTTCAAGGGATGCTGGATTTTTTTATGCCAAATGGAAGAAGTCTTCAGCTACAAACACTTTGATTCAGCCAGGCTCAGGGAAATCCCTAAGATTCTGCATTAAGTAGGTAATGAATTTTTATGATGATCATTCTTACTTGAGGTACTGGGTCTTCATGCAGTTATTCTTTTTATATGCTGAAAAATGCTGGCTTCCCTCATACTCGAGTTGCTGCCCACATATTCCTCAGGGACAACCAAGCCCGGGCACAGAGGGAAAGGGACCATGGACCTGCCTTCTGCTGTCGCTCAGTGCAATGTATGACCTGGGCATTGCATGCTCACTGTTCAAACTCTGGTGCTTCCCCCTCCCCCTGCAAACACACATCCTTCCCTTGGGAGGAGAGGGAAAAAGGGTATCTTCAAGCAGCCTGGAAAACCACAGAATTCACCGAGTTTACTCAAAAAGGAATTGTCACCACATCAGGCTAAGAGGCCACAGAGGTTTGCATTTGTCTGCTCAGTGGAGAGCTTCAACTTGATCTCTTTAGGCAGCCATCTGTTTTTTACAGGAGCTGCCAGTTCTCTGTGCAACCATCGCAGCACACGGACACTGCACTGAACTCAACTGACAGAGCGCCCTCCACCCTGAAAACCCATCACCACCATTTCCATCTTCCACGTGTGAGCGGGTCAAAGTCACCTGTGTGGTCCATCAAGGCTTTCCTCCCCTCCAGAGGAGGACACAACTCGGAAGCTGAGCCATTGCTGGCAGGATGGGCAGAGGAGCTCAAGGCCAGTGGAGCTGGAGCTGGCAGCAGGAACAGTGGGAGATAACCCAACCTCATTAGCAGCTGTGGATGTATCACCCCACGCACAAACCTCATGGCTGAGAATTCAAGACCTTTCATCAAGACATCATCCCAGCTTCCAGGTGGTCCCCTCCTCCTCATGGACACGCATCTATTTTTGCAGCTCTTGCCTCATCTTCTCCCCCATCCCTTTGTTTTTATTCATCATAGTGGAAGGCTTGGAGGTGGGGCCTGCCCTCCAGTTTCTGTACTACAAGGCACTGTCCCACTTGTACTAGAAATAAACAAGAAATAATAACTATTACTTAGAAGAGATCTAATCTGAACCTCGAACCAGTGATTTAGCAAGAAGTGATCCACAGCCTGGAATTATCTAGTGTGCTTAGTCTGACAGCTTGAGTTTTTCTTCGGTTTTTTGTGGGTTTTGTTTGTTCTGGGTTTTTTTTAAATTAAACCTCTTGAGCAGCTGAACAAACCAAAACATCAGCCTATGCTGGCATTTCTAAATCACAGGCACAAAAGTCACCTTCTCACAGACTGCCTTCACGCACACCACCCTGAGCAGGAAAGGGGGATGAGGTGGTGTAGGTGGGACCCCATCAGCAGGCCAGCACAGATAGACACACGTTCAACAGCACATCTCACTAGCACGAAGGGCAGTCTGACCCAAGGAACGGGCTCACCACGTTCACAGATGCGTGATGCTGGTCCTTCAGCGGTACCAGACAGACAGGGGAAGGTCACAGGCTTCACAATCACAAGAAGTGAGCAGCTTCCAAGGAGGAAAGGAGTGACAACTTCTTCTGAACAACTTCAACAGGCAAACAAATAACCAGGAAAAACAAACCCATGAACTTCCCATCTCATTCCAAAAGCCCACACTGCCAAAAATTTTACTTCCCCTTCTTGCTTAAGCCTTCTGCTAAAAGAGGATGAGCATTAGTGCCTCGTTCCCTTGCAAGGGACACAAACAGCTCTGTCAAGTGAGCTCTGCATCGCAGGGCGTGAACACAGAAGAGGTGAAATGAAGCCAACGCTCCTCTCCCACTGCCGTGGGTCTTGTCTTTGAGACAACTCTCTTCCTCCCTTGGTGTTAACAGAGCTTTGCTCAGAATAGTGCTCAACATCCCCGCAGCTAGAAAGTGATGGGGGGTGAAGGGCAGCAGAAACAGATGCAGTCATGAATCGTGTCTTCTGTTCCACTTCTCACACAACAAGCTTCAAAACACTTAAAAAAATTTAAAAAAAAAGGTTATGCCATGCAATAAGCATCAAGACAAATTAGGCTTGACAAGTCCCTCCTATAAAGGTCAAAACTTTATTTGTGAGCCACTGGCTGGGGAAGCAAAGCAATGCTCCTCTAGAAGCGAGATGAGGACACACCACAATTCCTGCTGCTATTCAAGACCAGAGGCAGCGAGCACACTCAGGGTCCACAGAAAGAATTTCCAGGGGACCTAAATGGACTTTAATTTCAAATGAGATTTTTTTCCTCTAAATACAAGCATTTTGCAGCTCCAGATGCCAACTCATGGGAAAAACATCAACTGGGGCCCTCTCATAGCGCTGGTGTCCATTTGTCTCTGCTGCAACACAGGGACCAAATTGCTTCTTGCATCCTATTACAGGAGCACTCAGACACAGCCCCAGCATCAAGCTTAATTATTTCCCCTGGGCCTTGAGACACAGATTTGTCATCTCCACTCACCAGGCTAGCCCTGGAAACTGCAGCTCCTTCCCCATCAGAAGTTAGCACCCATTAGCAAAGCTGTCTGCACACACAGCCTCAAAGGCAACAGCGGCACGGCTGAGCGGCAGCGTTATCACCTGCTGGACCAGCATCTCTGCCTGATGGCACTGCTACAGCCTCTACCACGTTTCCTCACCACCAAACACCACCTGGCACAGGCAGCTCTGCCCCGTCCTCCTCGGCAAGGCACCAGGCAGCACGCCATGGAGATCAGACAGGAGAGACTGGGGCAGGTCTGCAAGAGCCCGTGAACAGGGTCCAACAGCAGACGCTGCCAGCCCTTGCACGTGTGCATACCAATGCACCTCTTTAGTGAGATACACTGAAGCAACTGCTGCTACTGTGGCCAAGAAAAAGGCCTCAATATCAGGTTTTCCCCATGCAACAAATGCAACGCACACGCGTTTTAATTTAAAAAACTCTGCACAAACAGCTCTATTGGAACCCATGGCTTGTCAAATTTTGGTGACAGCATTGACCACGCAGGATTCCAGCATCTGAGAATTCTAATTTTCTTGCAGACTATCTAATGCCACATTTGCAGGCCAAGGTTGCTTCTACTTCCCTCCTAATAAATCTGTTCTGGAATTTATCCTTTTTCCAGCACCCAGACTGACAGCTCATATGCTGAATACATAATCCTGGCTGGGAATGACAAAGTTTAAATCCTTCATGAGGGAGTGAAGCTGGGATGCGCTTAAAAATTCTGTTTGTTTTCATCGTGTCTGAGCTATACGAGTAAGGGAAGAAAAAGAGGAGGCTGCCTCTGTTCCAGAACTCTCCTAACTATGACCTCAACAGACAGGTTCAGCTGTTTGCCACGGTTCAGCCACTGACAGATGTAAATACCCATTTTACACCGTGGAATTTGACTTTCCCCATAGGCATTAATGTGCTAGTGACCATGCTATAGCCTGCTTGGTCAAAGCTTTGCCCAGTGTGCAGCCTGCTCCAAGCACAGAGGTTACTCTTCTGTAAGAGCTCTTCACATTGTTTTTCCATCATCACTAACACCAGCACAGTTTTCTCCAAGGACAACCGATATGGATTCTTTCTCCCTGCTCCACAGTGTCTTGTTCCCTCTGTAGTTCAACACAGAGAAACAATAACAAAATCAATTTCCATAAACTTCTGGTTTAGTGGTTTCAATACAAATCTCTCCTCCTGTTTTTTTTTCTACTAAGAGTTCACCCAATGGGTTGCTGGCAATCTTGGAAGGACACTCAAGAGTGGGATCATGAGAAGAGATGCACAACTACAAGCCCAGAGCAAGCGTGGGTCAGCAGGCTCAGACATTTAAACTTCATGTTTGAAGACATCTGCTCACCCCCTTTGGCTCAGAAAGTGCAGCTGAGGCCGAGCTGTTGGTGAGGACAGCACAAGACTGATCTTCTGAAACATCAGAAGACAGCAATGGCTAAAGGTGGGACACCATTCAGCAGACCTGTTGCCTATCACATCCACCAGCTTGACTTGATGTTAAGTCACCAGCAAGTTACTTTCCCGTGGGCTGACAGCAGTGTTGATCAGCTTAAATTTGCATCAATTAAATTTCAACATTAATGAGAAATTCAGCTGAGCCACAACCCCCCTGTGTGGCCTCTTGTCCATATCCCCACCTACAGGCAAAGGAGCGAGGTCTGGTGAAGGAAGCCACTTGCATCGAGTCTCATAGTGAGCTGGTAGCAGGTTCGAACAGAATCCAGGTTCCGTGTGCTAATCATGGAAGTACCTTGCTCAATAAATACAATTTGGTCATTACTCAGGACTTTCTCCTGCAAGTGGGGAGAGAGGATGGGTGTCTGTGTTTGCTGTCCCCCAGCCTCAGCACCTTGCCAGCTATTTTGAGCAGATGTGCCTAGTTCAAAACTGGCAGTTCTTCCCTTTGCAGCAAGAAGCTGATCATCTCCCAGATGTAAACCAAGGAGGGAAGTCTAGCCACCTCCTCCCGATGAACAGTGTTCAAAAACCATACAGCAGGCAGCCCAAAAAAATCACAGTAAAACCCAGCACAATTGCAAGGTAACAGCAGGAGATCACTTGTGCAACACAGTGAAATGCTCACAGCCAGACCGGCACTAAAAAGCAGGGGTGCAAATGACCTGGCAGACACTGCAGCCCTGTGGGGAAGCTGAAATCCAGGCTGTGTCCACCAGCTCTGGGCAAGCACCTCTCCAAAGGCCCAGAAGAAAATGGCACATTTCTTCTCGCTAGTCTGCCCCCTCACCTTGCTTTTCCTCCCAGGCAAACAGAGCCACAGCCACATCGTCCAAGAGCAGACATGGGCTCTCAAGACACCTCCCAGCTGCTTGCTCACTCCTGACCGAGTCAGCCATCGTGTTGATCAACCCTGAAACAGGCTGAACACTTCCAGCCCAAAGCAAACCCGCCAGGACCACCCAAGCACCCACCAGTGCCACTCCACCCATGCTCCACACAGCTGCAGGAGTGGTAAGCCCAGACCTCCAATATTGCTCATACATGGGCATCTGGGTCACAAAGGCAAATTTTATCTGATATCGAAAAGCTTAATTAATAGCGAGAAGAACCTATCTTCACAGCCGAGCAAAAAGAGAGGCTAAAGATCATTTGCATATTTATAGTTTAATCATTCTGAGCTGTGAAAGATCACAGAGCTTTTGGTTAAAATGTCTTTAGCTACAGTAATTAGAAATGGTTATAATTGTGTAATTTAGTCTGGAGAACAAAACTTCATCTCAAAGTATTAGCTGCTCTGACATGATAGCATCTCTGTTATTGCGACAGCCCAGAGAAATAGGCTTCATTCTTTCAGTTTCTTGCATGCTTCAAGAAACACAGCCTCAGCTGCAAAGCACTACCAGCTGCTTATTCTCCAAAATAAAACTTTATTTTTAGCCCAAGTGCTTATTCAGGGTCTGTGCGAGTACTGCGATTAAGCTCTCATGCCCATTGTAAGCTCCGTTAAATCTGCAGCAGATGACAAATAACAATCCAGGCTCTGGTGCAGGAGATGGTCTGCACAACAGTCTGCACGATCATCACCTTCTGCTCAGGAGCAGCAAGAGGAACTCTGCCATGGACCAGGATCGCCGAGTTGAAGGCGAATTTCATGTAGATGGAGGGAGAAACTCTTACAGCAAAACACAATTGCCAAGGCTCAGTTTCAGAGAGCGAGGATTTGCTATGGGAACAGCTGATCATTTGATTGACACTGTACAACCATCTCTGTGCTCCACAACCATTGTCTCCACGCTAGTGTGAAAGGTTTGACAGTGCCTGAGCTACCACAGCTCTCCGCTTCCCCAGCAGCCCTAAACCAGCACCAGCCTCCACCACCGAACCAGTGCATTTGCTGTCCTGGCAGAGAAGCAACCAGATTAGAAACAAAAGAGCTTGTCAGCAACCCAAGGAGATGAATTAACTGAGAGCAAGGCCAACAAGAGCAGAGGTAGTGTGGGGGAAGGCCGGATCACAGGGCCAGGCGTGGGATGCAGGATCAGGCGTGGGATCAGCCGTGAGCTGCCAGAGCCCTGCTTTGAGCTCTGCCTTGTCCCCATCCGCAGGGAAAGGCAGCTCCTACGTGACCTCATCACACACAACGCGCTTTCAGCCCTGACCCCATGGCAGTGCTGCAACACGAACCAGGACAAAGGGGTTTCCTGCAAGCTGGCAGAGCTCCAATTGCACTCCTTTGCAGAAGCCCCTCTCCTCTTTGCAGCTTGGGAGGTGAAAAACCATTCCTGTGCCTACCTGGCCAGGACTACCTGCACCCTGCCACTGTGCTAAAGGAGAACATGAAGTTGTTGCTAGGCTGCACGGGGCCGGGTCTTATTTTTATCACATGCCTGTTTATTCTTGTAGAAAAAGATATGGCAAATAGCAATTCAAGGTATCCTCAGAATGCTTGTCATACTCTTGGCTGGGTCCGTTTTCTCACCAGATGGTTCAAAGCTTCTTGGCCATCAGCATACACACCTTTGCACCCAGACAGCCTCCTTCTTGCTCCTCCAGAGGTTCTACATGAAAGTGTGGCCAACCAGAGAAGACCTCAGCTGAGCAGAGAATCTAAACCCACACCACAAACGATTTTTCAGTTATTCCAAATAAATGTCAAGTAATTTTGAAAAGGCTATGATTAGTAATTTCAAAGCTGTTTCCTAATGGCTTAGTACAGCCGAGCAGCTGCCTTGCAGCCGCCAGCGTGCTAAACCATCCCCACTTCACGGGAAACATCCCCCTGCAACTTAGCGCTTATTTTTGCACCCCTGACATTTACCAATACAGCATGTCAGGGCTGCCATTCCCCTCCTCGGCATGCAATGTTAACACTTCACTGACAGGGGGCACAGCCTGGGTCAGCGCAGGCAAGAGACAAGGCAAGACCAGTCGTGGTGCCTGGTGAAGAGGAGAGCCGAAGCAGGGTGCTGCTCCCACATGAAGGTCCCACAGCCAGGAGCAAACCTTCATCCAAAGCTGGAAAAAGCCCAGATTCCTGTAGCAAAATTACATGTCCCATCATAATGCCCAACATACGGGCTATTTAGCCCAAAGGAAGGACCCTTATTATTTGCTATACTTGACATTTGTCCCTTCCTGACACTTGAGTGAACCTCCTGCTCCTAAAGAAGCTTTCTAAATTGAATCTTTTACAGCTTCACATAAAGCTTTGACAGGCCTGCCTTCTGGAGCAACTGGCTCTAGAGGACACCCTGAGCTCCAATGTAACCTCCACGTTTTCCTGTCACTCCTACATGGCTTAAGCATCAGCACACAGCTGGAGACAAAAGGACAGCCTTGTGCTGACAGGCACCTTTCCATTCAATTAGAAGCCACAGCACTCGTGCCAACAGCTTCACTGCAGCAGGATTTGCCTGGCATTAGATATTAGCATTAGCCTGCTGCTCCATCACTAGCTGGAAGCAAGTATCCTACGTGCTGCCACGGGGCTGGGTACACACTTTCACTTGTCTCAGCAGCACCTGTCAGCCCTTGAGTCTGTTACGACTTTGCTCCCCACCTCGCCGCTCCAGATCTCCACCGTGGGTGGGTGCAGCCAGGGTGCAGCTGTCAGCAAGGCTGGCATTTCGGTGAGCAGTGTGGTCCACAACCTGCTCCCCTTCAGCAGCACGCAGCCTGATCCTTCCCCCTCGCTGCTCCATGACTTCAGTACCTATCCCCAGAATGGCACTCAAAATGACTCTTAATAACCCACGATGGAGCTGAAGGTAACCACAGCAGAGTAAAACCAGCAGGAGTAGAAGCTGAAGTTGGGCGTTTCTAATTGATCCAAATTAACTGCACATCCTCTGCACCTTCTGGTGCCCTGGCTTGGCCCTGACTTGTTTCTCAGAGGCATTGTATGTTACTAAGAAGATTTCGTTGGGTTTTTTTCCCCTACAACTAACTGTCTTTTAATAGCAACACTGAGCCACAAGGATTTCAGTGCAAAATTCTGCCACATTTGTGACAGGAAGATATCAGCCAAGAATAAACTTTAAATAATAAATGGGAATTATATTTTCCTCTAGAGAAGCCAAGGCATGAATTTCCTGTATCTATGAAAGCTGAGCAAAAAAAAAAAAAAGAAAATTGAGAGGAGCTGGGAAGAAAGCTAATGCTTCTGATAGTGGATGGCAGCAGCAACAGCAGCCCAAGCCTCTCCCGAGAGCATCCCCTCAGCAGCCCTCTGCCAGGGGCTCTCGGGAGATGCGCTGCTGTGGCCTGGACTGTTGTGCAATCTATTGCTCACCTGGCAGCTCACCGAGCTGAAGGGTGACTTTTACAATGGTGACTCCTGTTGGCCGCTCTCTCTCCCTGCTAAGCACGCTAACACTAATCATTAGCTCTGTTTTTATTCTGTTGTGATTGGGGCAGCATTAATTGCCTCCCAAATTGCTGTCACTAATTAGTCTCAGTGCCCTTATTGAATGGAAACTGGGTGACAAATTGTTTGCACTCTCATCCCAGATATTCAGCAAACAGTCTCAAGCAAGCTTTCAGCAAGCAGATGCCTTCTCCCACGAATAAAGGGGGTTCTGACTTAGGATCAGCTCTTCGGAGCTGGCAGGATGTAACAGCAGAAAGTCAGGGACACAGAGCATCACTGCAACTGCAGAGCAGCAAATCAGATCCTGCTGCCTCGGTCACCATCAGCAACTTCTGGTGCCGGAAACTCAATGGGCAAAAAAAGATGAGTGTACACAGGAAAGGCTCTTCTGTTTCCTGCTACAAGGTCTAAGGGCACGTGGGAAAGTTACATCTGAACTAGAGGAGAGCTCACAAAGCCACTGGTAACACTGCTTTAGTGTTGGTGCCTGTCAGAGTCAGCCGTGGCAGGCTGTGCACTATCTTGAGGCTAAAGCAAAACGAACGTAAAGTCAGCAAAGAAACGCTTTCCCTGTAGGATTTTGAAACTGGTACGAGCGAGGCGGAGAGGTGCAAGAAGGCTGCTCCAGAAGGCAGCCTGGGAGAAGGCTCCTGCACCTACAGCAGCGAGGAGACGTCACGGCACACAGGCGAATGGAGCCGGGGACTGCAGAGAGAAGACTCGTGAGCAGAGCCTGGAGTTACGCCACTGTGGGGGTTTGAAATCCAGTCGTTTAACAAGGTCTTTGCTCTCTAACTAAATAGCTTCTGTAAATAGCTTAAGGGCTTACTGATACACAAGATGTCTGCTCCGGCCAGGCCACCCTGCCAGGCTGCCGAGGAGCCCCAGCCTTGCAGGAAGGGCAGCTCCTGAGCCACGCAGCGGCACGGGGAGCCGGCGGTGCCCCAGCACATGTACGTGCTCCCCAGGTAACGCTCATCTCCCTGAAGTGTTCTGCAAAGCACACACCCACACTTACTTACAGGCTGAGTTACTGCTAATCACAAACTCAGTGGCATCTGAAGGAGCGCCAGCAGCACACCGAGGTAAAGGGGTTTGTCACCATTTTCCAGCAGACACTAAAAGGCCCATTTGTAACATTTATGTGTGTTTGTGTGCAGTCGTTGTGTGCTGTTCATTGATGCAGGGAGTTTTCGGTGTGCAGTTCCCACAGCTATCCCTCCCGAGGCTCAGAAGCATGAAAAAAGATATGAATTAGCCTTACATGAAAGGTCTGTTCTTACTTCAGAAGCCATGTTGTCTCTCAGAAGCCTCCACAAGCCGTAAGGAACCTCTCTCCCACGACATGCACGCGGGCACAGGGCTCACAGCCACAGGGGGGACAGCCAAAGGTGTTCTCCCTCCTCTGATGCCCGTTAGGGTCACAGCAGCCTGCTCGGACTGCCTGCCATGGCCAGGGTCACCGACCTGGCTGTACCTGCTGCCACCGCAGGCAGCTGCCACGGCTTCTCCCAGCCCTGAGTATGGCAGAGGTCTGCTATGGGTATGGCAGTGAGCTGGTGGAAGGGGGAGGACGGCCACCCCCTCGCTGCCCTCGCAGTGGCCCCTGTGGCCGAGCAGCTAGCATGGAGATGGCCACAGGAGATGGCCACACAGGAGGAGATGGCCACACAGGTGCTGCTCACCGACACAGACTGGGGCTGCAGGATGGCAGACCCGAGGTCACCCGGCCATGGTGCGTGCTCCTGGGAGGAGGATGCCCCTCACCATCTCCCCAGGGCATCACCGAGGCGTTTTCCTGCCGGCCCTTCAGCCCCTCGCTCCTGCCCTGCAGCCAGCGCCTGGGGCCCCCTCCCCAGCCCATCTCCCCCCCGGTGAAGCTGCCGAGCTCCGATCCTGGCCCCGTCCCTGCAGAGCTGGTGCTCCCCAGCCCTCGCTCTCCACACCCCTGCCCACGGGTGGGTCCCCCCCTCCCTTCAGGCTCCCGGCTCCCACCCCCGGCAGGGACCCGACCCCCCCGGAGGCTCCCGCCCGCTGAAGCCGCAGCCGTGGGCACCCGCGGCCACGGGAACCGCGCACCCCGCTTCTCCCCGCCGAGTGCCAGCGCCCGGGGCTGCTCCTCACCGCGCCCCGCACAACCCCGCAG